>PVKS010017803.1:0-41166 GCA_004027875.1 Aplodontia rufa
GGAGGGGGAGGAAAACGGAGGAGGGAAAGGGAGGAGGGGAGAGGAGAAGGGGTGAAGGAGGAGGAGGGATGAGGAAGGATGGGGATGAGGTAGGATAGGGAGGAGATGAAGGGGGAGGAGGGATGAGGAGAGGAGGTATGGGGAGGAGAAGGGAAGGGGAGGGGGAGGGGCAGGACGCCTGGCCCCACCACAGCCTCATTCTGAGTAAGAAGGTGCCACTGTCCTTCTGGGTTTGTCAAAACCTCCATGGCCATCTCCCCCATGGACCAACTTGCCCTGCACCCAGAGCTCTGGGGAGGATGCTTGGAGTGGGAAGCAGGTGGCCACGGCAGTGGCATCTTGTGGGGCTCCCATGAGAGTGATGCCCTGGAACGCAGAAACATTGGAGAGATAACGAGCAGCTAGTTGGCCACCGCCCCCAGCCCCTGCCCAGGCAGCTTGGATGCCCCCAGGAAGCCAGGACTTCTCATCCCCCACGGGGTCCCACCACACTCCATGGGCCCTTAGGTGCCTCGGCTCTGAATGGTGTTTTCCATCTGCGACAATTTCCGTTTGCAGATCTGAATTCCCCTAAGGCCCATCTGGGGGAAAGTGCCTTAATCAGTGTGGCCGCCCCCGGGGACTCCCGTTCCCCTACAAGCATCCTCACAAGGACACAGTTCAGACGCAAGCCACAACAGCCAGGCAGCAGCACAGGCTCCGACACGGCCAGGCCCTTCAAGGAGAGCGGGGCAGGCTCCCGGAGTCGCCTCTGCCCTGTCTCCTGCCCGGTACAGTCCTAGATGCAGGACATGGAGCCTCACAAGCCAGGGCCGTGGAGGAAGCAGAAGGACTGGGGCAGGACCACTGAAGAACACAGCAGGGCAGATCCAGGGGACGTGGGGACAGTGGGGATCAGAATGGGACAGACAGCAGGCAGACATCAGAGGAGGAACGGACAGTGCGTTGGAGAAGAGAGGGCTGTACCTAGTGTCATTTCCCAAGGAAAGGCTAAGGGGCAGCCAGGACACACGCACACACAGAGAGAGCAAGACGTCAGAACAGCACCCCACACGGCTGCCCCGTGGGCCTCTGGAGCCGGGCCTGCCCCAGGCCTGCAGCAGAGTCGGGGTCCGTCTCCAGCTGGACCAGGTCAGGGGCCCTCTGGGGCCAGGCCTGCAGGCCAGAGCTGGTGCCCACCACAGCCTGGACTCCAGACTGCCCACCTTGAATGCTATGGAGCCACTTTCTAGCCCTGGGGACTCAGAGGTCACCAGCATCTCTGTATCCCTTCCTCATCAGTGTGACAGGACAGGGATTGTCCCCATTGCACCAAGATGTCCTCAGATGCACAAGCTAATGTGTGACCAAGGAAAGAAGAGGGCTGCTACCAATACATGTGACACTGCTATCCTCATGACATCTGCCTGGGTCGTGACCACTGCTGTCCTCACCACATCCCTGCCTAGGTGGTCACCACTACTTCCCTTATGATATCTCTGCCTGGGTGGTGACCACTACTGCCCTCACGATATCCCTGCCTGGGTGGTGACCACTACTGCCCTCATGATATCCCTGCCTGGGTGGTCACCACTATTGTCCTCATGACATCCCTGCCCGGGTGGTGACCACTGCTGTCCTCACGACATCCCTGCCTGAGTGAGACCTGGCCACGGGGCCACCAGCCCAACCTTCTGCTGGGCCCCACTGACCAGCCTCTCTGTCCACCTCCCTGAGAGTTGCCAAGTGCCCTGGCTGGCTTCCGTACTGCAGTGCACTAGGCGCCCCCAGCCTAGCTTCTCAGGAGCCCCACCTTGTCCTGGGCCCTCGCCCTCCACCTGAGCAGGTCACACCAAAGCAATGAGCCAGGGTGGGCCAGCTAGGCCTACTTCTGGGGGCAGGGGGCAGGGTGGACTCTGCCACTGACTGGGGTGGCCATGGCCCAGCTGAGGAAGACCAACCTGCTTCCATCCTCAGCACCTTGGTCTTGAAGGTCTGAGGGAGAATCCCTTAGTTCAGGTAGGCCAGGGCCCCATGCTACTCAGCGAGTCAGGTGTGGGCTGTGAGCTCTATTGGACCCATGTCCATAGTCAGGACTGGGCCTTCCCAGACCTCTGCACCATCCTTCAGTACCTAGATGGTCAACTGGGCCAGGGCCCATCATGGGTACAGCTGGTCACTTCCCAATAGGTGACCAGCCCTCAGCCTCAGAGGCCATCGCTCTGCTCAGGAGGTACCACACACAGGCCTCTTGAGCACCACTGGCCCACACCAGCCATGGCTTCACATGTCACAGGTGGCAGACCCAGGTCACCAGGCAGGGCAGGTCATCGGCAGTGTCCCTAACACCCCTGTGCCCCTGGAACCTCTGCAGAGGGGGGTCTCACCCTGACCAGAGAATCAGAGGGGATGGCACATGGTGGGCAGCCCCTGGAGGACCCACTGGGAGGGCAGGCACAGCGTGGGACCCAGGGATCAGCACAGAGAAGCAGAGTGGTGGCCAAGTCACCCACCACGGCAGACACAGGTCTGGGAGAGCCTCAGAGGCCACATGGGCACCCACTGTACAGGATCTGCTGGGGACCTCTGTGCATGAGGCCACCCAGGAAGGGGCCTGTGCCCGTGATGAAGCCTCCTGGCTCTGCCCAACTTGGCATACGGCCAAACCATCTGCTGTGGGCTCGGTGTGGATAGAGTGTCCCACAGCTTCATGTGCCAAACTTGATCCCCTCTGTGAGGTGTTTAGAGGTGGGGCCTTCAGGGAGACCAGGATTAGACCAGGATACTGGACAGAGTCCCCACAACTGCATCCAGGGGCTTTATACAGAATGCACACACATGTGCGCCTGTCTCTTGGCAGAAATTCTGAGGGGCTGTCCCCTAGGAGGCTTCACCACCCACTGTGCTATGCCCTTCATCCAGCAGACCCCAAATCAGCCTGTTCTGTAGCTCGGTAAGCAGGCCCAGTCCGGGGGCAGACCTTCCCAGGGCCCCTAGAAGTGGCCAGTCCCTCCCTCTAGTCAGGCCATCTCAGGGCTCTCAGGCTCCACCCAAGGCCACCACAAGCCCAGGGTCCCATTGTGGGGCTGGAGTGGTGGCTTAGGCGCAAGGACACAGGTTCAAATCCCAGCACCACATACACAACAAAGCGTGGGAGCAACGAAAGCAACATGAACAACTAAATAAAATAGATTCTCTCTCTCTTAAAAAGAAAAAAAAAAATCCTCCTCCTCCTCCTTGAATACACCCCCGTTCAGGATGGCACATGTGTTCCCATTACAGGGCTCCAACATTTGCAAATAAGTATGGCTGCTCTTTGGAGAGCCTCTCTCCGTGCTTTTAGATTTGTACTATGAACCCTGCTGAGGTGGCCAAGGTGCATTTAAACTGCTCCGTGATTCCACACTCAGTCCCTCTTACAAGCTACAGAACATGTCCCTGCCCTCCAATCTCCAAACCTAGCTAGGAAAACATACTCAGTAGATCAAGGCAGAGAAGGGAGAGATCTGAGACAGGCAGGTCGGGAAGGCTGCCTGGAAGAGGTGACATCCCTGATGATTGGAATGCCCGGCCAAGGTTTGGGCACAGGACGCAGGCCTGACAGATGGGAAGAGCGTAGCTGGAGAGCTGTACCCTGCCCCCGCCAGGAAATGGCAAAATGCATGTGCCCAGAAAAGCAGGGTATGGCCCCTGCCCTGGCTCCAACTGGCAGGAGGGGTGGTAGCCCAGCAGTGTTGACCAGAAGTGGTCGGCCTGTACCTGAGGGCATGGCAGTGGAGACTGCTGCCTGGAGAAAGGGCATCCTGACCAGACCCAGCCCTAGGGAAAAGTGCCTACGCCATGCCACGGTGTCCCAGGACAGAGCTGGGGTCTGTGTCTGCAGGTGGGGGGGCAAGCACCCTGGCCAGGCTTTGCGCTTCCTGATGCACCCCTGCAGGGCTGTGGGATGGACCACTGAGTGAGCAAATGCCGCGGGCTGGCAAACGGTACAGCACGGACACAAAGAAGCGGAAACTGAGGTCTCCACGAGGCTGCCCCTGGGCCCTTCCCAGGAGTCTGGAGAAGCCTCGGCCATCAGAAACCAGTTCCCATGCCTGGTGGAATGGGAAGGGGAGCAGAGGGATGGGCTGCTCCTGAGCCCCCTGTGGCAGTCTCAGCAGAAGCCCACTTTACAGGACCTTGCTGCTCCTTGGGCCCATCTGTGCCAATTCCACGGCTCAGGGCAGGCAGGACGGGAAACCCAAGGCAAGGTGCACAAACAGGGCACAAGATCCAACCATGTCCTTGAAAGCATGGGCAGGCCTGACCCAGGGAGGTGCTCACAGAGCTCTGGGAGTATGGCCTGCAGCACCTCAGTGCAGCCTCACAGCTAACACCCGTCAGGCAGCAATGCAACAGGAGGCACAGTTTGTGTGCCAGGCCCAGGCGAGCTTTCCACGCATGTCCTGCTAACCTCACTGCACCCTGAGCCAGCAGCTATTGTGCTCATCTTGGGGGAAAGGAAAGCAAAGTTCCAGAATGTTCCGCCACTTGTCCATTCAGACAATCAGCATATGGCTCAGGCTAGGGGCCTAAGGTCCCTGCTCCTTCTACCTCAGGGATGGGTGCCTTCCTGCCCCACACCTGTCAGCTGTAGGTCAGCAGCACTGCCCTCCAACAGTGTTCTGCCCACAGAGCTGGGCCCAGGAGCAGCCTCAGTTCCCAGTCTTAGAGCCCTACCTGCCCCCAACCTTATGGCCTCTTCTTGAAGTCCAGGCCTGCTGTCCCCTAGGGGCTGACAAGCTAATCTCAGGAAAGGGACCAGCCACAGGATGGTCCAGGTCCGCTGCTGAGGTACTGGGGCAGGAGCCACAGGAGGCCTGGGAGCTGAGGAGGAGATGAGCAGCCTCTCCACAGATGCCATCATCTGTTCACTTCACCCAGAGCTGCCTGGAGGCTCAGGCGCCTGGGGGTATCTGTGACCAGCCAACCATCCCTCAGAAATGCAGAGGTTGTAGAACCTCAACACTGGACACACCCAAACTTGAGTAAACTTGACCTCATGAGACCACACCAACGGGGTCCCAGGAAACAGAGCAGATGGGCTCCCCACCCCAGATGATCCTGAGCACAGGAAAGCCTGAGCCCATGCGCTCACCTCTAGGACCAGCCCGCAGGCCACCTCCTCCACCAAGCCCACTCCAGCTGACCACGGGGCTCTGCACGCCATGCCCCCTCCTTGGGTGTAGCCACCTCTGTACTTGTCCCTCACCTAGCTCCAGGTCCCCAGCAGCCTTTCAAGGTCTGCTCACTTACACAGAAGCATCCATGTGCAAGCCCTAGGGAGCACGCCACAGGAAGCCACAGCCATGGACCTGTGGGCCTTTTCCAGGCCACGATGGGCCCTTGGCTAGTCACCTGGTGCACAGTCACAGTCACTATCTGTATCAACTCATCACAAGCAAGACCTGATGGGGACTTAACTTCATTAGTCCTGGGGCTCTGTCCAGGAGGGGGCCAGTACCTTCCAGCTGCGAAGCTTAAAGGCTCAAGTGATTATGCCTTCAAAACAAGCTGATCTACAAAAATGACCACCATGAAGCTCTGGCCACCACCCCCCAGGGCCCAGAAGGTGATGCTGTGGCTCTGTGTTTGGAACCTCCTGAGTTCTCATTGGACAAAGCCTAGGCGAGGGACTTGGAGGCCACCAGGGGCCTTCTCAAGCCCCTTCACAAGGCCAGTGAGGGACAGAAGCCCTTGAGCAGAGGGAGCAGGAGCTGAAGCCTCTGGTGCCTCCCAGGGGTTGGAATCTGGAACAAGCCAAGCCCAGGGACCCAGTTTCCACAAGTTCACTGCCTGCTGCTTCCAAAAAGGGAGGCAGTGGCTATAGGCAGGGCAGGAGGCTGGAGCACATCCTTCCTCCAGCCTGGCCAGGCAATGGGCTCCAGCAGCCCTAGAACGTGCTGGAACATGAGTTTCTGCTCTGCCCCAGACCCTGTGCTCCTGGCTCTGCCTGCTATGGCCCTGGCAGGGAGTGAGTGGCCCTTATGAGCTGGAGCAGCCCAAGGCCGCCAAGCCTGCATGCAGATACACCTGCACCCACCCCTACCAGGTGGGCTGTTAGCAGGATGGGCAAAGTTGTGGGGAAGGAGCGGAGGCCAGCCAGCATCTACGGAGGCAGGAGCTACAGAAGCAGCCAAATCAAGAGGGGCAGGAGGCTCAGCCAGGAGAGTGGGGATGGGGGAAGCAAAGAAACCACAACAATATTCCAAGGAAATAAAGTAATAAAAGGGAGAAACAGGAGGGAGCGGTGAACAAGTCTGTAAGAATCAAAAAAGCTGGAAATTCAGTGTTCAGGGTTGAGTGGGTGATCAGGGCAGGGGCAGGGGGAGGCTGAGATGAAACCAAGGGACTTGAATGATACCTAGGTATGTCCGAATCAAGAAACTGCCTGCAAAACACAAACAGTCAGAGGTTAGTGAGGGTCAGGGTGTGGGAGCAGCGGGCGGGAGCAGCGGGCAGCAGGAAGCCACCTGAGCCAGGGAGGCTGCAAAGCATGGGGCCTGGGAGAAGGAAGAAGGCCAAGGCCACAGCCAAGCACTTGGGCAGCCCAAGGGCCCTGGGCCAGGCCCAGTCTCCTGAGTCTCAACATCTGTAGGGAGGCAGGCTGGAAGCAGCCCTCCCACCATGGGGTCATGCTCAGGAGGCCACAGCCCATGTGGGTCCTCCAGGAGCAAGCCACGGAGTGTCCCTGATACCTTTCTGGGGACAGGGGACCTGGGGGATGCACCAGCGTAGGAGGGAGCCAAGCAAGGGGCAAAGCGTCTGGGCCAGTCTACACTCCACCCTGGATTGCCTTTCTGCATCTTGGGACCCAGGGCTCATCCCCAGGCACAGGGCTGGGCCCACCTGCCCTCTTCCGCCCCCAGGAACAGAACTGAAGGCCTCTAGTGACAGTTCCTGGGCTCCAGGAATAGGAGTGAGCCTGTGTGGCCAAATCCCATCTGCCTGAGGCCCAGTGGCCTCCTACATCACCCTCTGCTTAGCCAGGCCAAGGCCTCCCAGAGCACTCCTCAGCTGGCTGGCTGGCCAGAGGACAAGAAGCCCTCAAGGCAAGGAGACAGCAGGGGAGGGAGGAAGCCCCCGCCCCCTGGAACTCGTTCCCTGCCGCGGGAATCCTGCGCTGCCTATACAAGGTGGGGCTGGAGTCACGGGGCAGGAGGTCCTCTCCCAGCCCCAAAGCATCACTCAGTGCAGACAGGCCCTCCTGACCCCCACCCTTCCCTCTGGGTCCTAGTCCCCGAGACAGGCACAGTGGCCCACAACCCCACACCCCAGAGGCAGCACCCATACTGGGAGAGCCAGGCCTTCTCCATGCCTCGTGCAGATGCATCCCGTGGTGACATGGGCCTTGAGGCCAGAGGAAGCCCCAGACCCTGGCTCGCCAGCTGCCCACCCTCTGGACAACGGCACAGGTGAATTCTGTAAGGCTCCCAGGCAGGAAGAGGATCAGAGCCCATCCAGTTCTCTGCCCTAACCCTGTCACCCTATCCACTGTCCCCACTGCTTCCTGGTGCTGCTCTGCCCCAGCCCTGTGTACCCTGAGCTACCCACGTTACTCCTGGTGCCAGGGGGTGACCATCTTCTGGCCCAGCCCTGGGTGTCTATGGAGAAATGGCAATGTCTGGACTCAGGAATGAGAAGAGCAGGAGACATCTCCCACAGGATCCTGTCCTATGGGCCCTGCCTTCCCAGGGCATAGCCCCATCACCCCTCTCCAATCATCCCCAGCCCTCATAGATGCTTTTCCTACAAATAGACCCCAGCTCAGTCTCCAAGGGTCAGGTCTTGGCTCCAGTGTGCTGGCCAGGAGGAGGCCTCAGGGAAAAGCCTGGCTGTTCCCCAAGCCTTCTGGAGAGCAGCTCTCAGTCATACTGGCCCATCTTACACTCCACCCATCCTGCCAAACCCCAAAGGCCAGTCAGGTGTCCCCGAGGACTGAACATTTCCCCCACTGCCGAGATGCCAGGAGCTGGGATCACCAGGCTACAAGGATCTTGGTCACCACCCAGTGATGAGAAGCACGTGACAAGAGGCCTGTGGTCATACCTCCACCTGAGCTGCTCAACCCCTGGCTCCAGGAGCCCCTGCATTGCCTCCAGGACCCCAGCCCCAGGACCCCAACAGTCCACAGACTGCCCACTGCGAGGTGGGCCTTGGAAGCATGGCCTACGCCACCTGCGTGGACTCCCGAGGACAGGCCCTAGCTCATGCTCCAAGCCCATGCTGGCCCTCGGCCTGGTATACCGTGGACTGTGTGAATGGGTGATGGAGGCCACACAATGAGGAGCCTAGACACCACCAGCTCCACTCACGGAGCTGCTCTTGAGCTAGTGAGAAGGCTCTGGGGCCACATGTGTTATGTGTGGCTGGACCCCATGTGGCTGGGCCAGCAGAGGCCATGAGGCTAGGTGCTGACCTTGCTCTGTCTCCAAGGAGTCAGGAACAGAGCCCACTGCTGACCCTCAGGGACTCACCGGTCATCCTGGGCTGGGTGGACATATCCAGATGAGAGGATGTTGAGGGACAGGATGTTCGGGTCGATCAGGGACTCGTCGGTCTCCGGTGTGTTTCGGATACGACCTGTGGGAAAGGCCATTGCCAGCTGTCATTTCCCAGGAAGGCCCATGGGGGCACAGGGCCTGCTGGTGGCCTCTGCCTGGGCAGGAGCCCAGTTAGTGAATGGCTGCCCATGTGGCCACACAGTAAAAAGCACTGGGTGGACAGAGAGGCTGGGATGCTGGCCCGTCACTCCTCCGTTATCTCTTCCCCGTGGGCCGTAATGAACACCTTCTGATGGATTCCACCTGCCAGGCCAGAGCATGCAGGCCGAGTGCGCAGGCCGTCCCACCTGCTGGAAGAGATCTTAGCAATAGGAAACCTCCCTGCTTCTTATGCTTCAAAATAATCAACGGAGAAAGAAGCAAGCTGTCTGTGCCACGAGCTCCTTGCACTGGCTTATCCAGCACAGCCTCTGGGACCCCTGCATTTGGGAGTCCCGTCTGCCTGGGAGGCAGGTGGCTTCACCTAACAGCTTTTTTGCCCTGGTGGCGACAGTCTACTTCATTCAGAGGAGTTAACGGGTGGCTTTCACTTCCTCTGCTGAGCCAGTGGAGGGGGTGCTCCCTGCTTCTCTGCCACCCTGAGGACATGGCCAGAATGTGTGTCTGTGTACTCTGGGTCACCCTGCCCCATTGCTAGAACTCTGCAGCACTAGGATTAGGGGAGAGGCCGGTGTGAGCTGCTGCCATGTGCCCTCCATGCCAGGGCCCTCCAGGACTGGGGGGTGCCCACAACACACAGGGGCTCAGTGTGGGGAGAACTTGCCCAGGCCAGGACCTTAGCCTGGGGACTGGCAGAGCCATCGCCCCCTGGGAGTCTGGGGGCACCTCTGGTCAGGACGGACACAGCAGTGGGAGCTGCCCTCTGAGCCTCCACCCTTCCCCAGCCTCAAGCAGCCCACCCAGAACTCAGCGCTGCCCAGGGGCTCTCCTGTCTTTCACTGCCTTGCCAGCCCCTCCCCACAAACCATCACCTCAGGGCTTTTAGGGAATGACCTGGGCTTGGGGGAAGGCTGTGAACAGGGATCCTGGGGTCCCAAGGGCAGGCAGCAGTCAACTCCTCCCAGAAAGCAGTGCGGCTCTTAAACACCGAGTCCAGTCCCAGACCTGCTACTTTACAAAGCCCAGAGAGGCAGAGGCAAACGCTTCTCCGGTACAGGCCAGCCTCTCCTCGGATCCCCCCAGATCTGCCCGTCCACATCAGGGACATCATCATTCGCCTTTTAAGAAAGGGCGGAGGTGGATCGTGGGGCAGGCTCAGGATGCATCTGGGTTGGGGGCAGTGAGGATGCAGCCTGTGTGTGCAGACCCTGTTCCCTCACCGCTGGGGTGCAGGCAGTGTCACACCCTCGTGTGTGGCCAGGTTCAGAAGCCAGCTGCGTTGGGGCTGACCTTTGCTTTTAATTGATTCACTCCTTCTAGATTTGCCCAGACATGGGGGCTGTGTACTTACTTCATGTTTCTCATGACTCATGAAATTTTTAAAATAAACTTTTATCATGGCGTTCACAGAACCTCCCCAGCCATAGTTCTGACTCCGGACATAGGGCCATGGGTCCACCCAGGGACTGGGTCCCTGAGCCTCCAACCTGCCTGGGCACTGAAAGGCCGGGGCCTCTGCCGTGCTTCCAGTGGCCCACCATCCACCCCAGGGCAGGGGTAGGGCTCTTTCCGGCCACACTGGGAAACATGGGATAGACCAGAATTGAAAACAAGAAGTTGCAGGTCAAATTGGTTTCCTCCAAAATAAATAAGCTGGAGACTGGAGCAGTGGCTCGGTGATTGGAGCGTTTGCCTGGCATGTGTGAGGACCCAGGTTCAAACCCCAATACCACATACACATCTAAGTGTTGGAGAAACAAAGGCCAGAGGAAAAATACGTAAAACTGATTCTCTCTTCCTGGGACCAGAACACACCCCACATGGAGATGGGGTGCTGCAGTGTGATTGGTCAGGCAGAGGTCCCCTGGAGCGGGGTGGGCCCGGACCCCACGTGCCCATGTCCCTGGGCTTCAGCCTGTGAACAGAGACTATGGAGGATGGCTCTGCGTGGAGGTCAGGTGTGGGAGTGGCAGCCAGGGACCCCAGATGGCCCCACCACCCACAGCAGGGTGAGGCAGCAGGGCTCCAGGCTCCAGAGGGTGTGCTTCTCGCCGACACCTGGTCGGGACTTGGAGCTCAGAACGTGGCACATTTCCACTGTTCTAAGCAGACACAGGTAAGGCAGGAGCTTGGGAATCATCACCTACAGAGAGGCTTCGTGCTCAGCCAGGGCCACACAGCAATAGGGGTATGTCCAGCCCAGCCCCGAAGCAGCCCCAACCCCACTCACCCACGACCAGCTCTCGCACTTCCTTCCAGCGGATGTGGCTGCCTGTCTCGTGCAGCAGGGTCACAGTAATCCGTCTCTGGATGCCCTGGGGGCACAGAGAGCAGGGTCAGTCAGAGGCCCTGGGGCCACGCAGGGTGGGGGAGGGCCAGGGCAAGGTGGGGCAGGGAGGGCTTCGCACCTGGTGGAGGAGGAAGGTCCCCATGCATGGCATGCCGCCACGGTGGTCCACCACTGCAGGGATGTAGCTGGAAGACAGGAGGATGAGACACCACTGCTCCTCCCAGCCCCGCCCCCAGCATGGCCCCAGAACAGGGAAACATCAGCGGCCCAGCAGGTGGAAAGTGGACAGGGTCAGCTGGGCTCCAGCAGGGCTCCCATGCTCTACCCTCAAGGTACTGGTCTCACACAGCACAGAGCCCAAGCTGGCTCATGCCATCCCCACCGCCCTCAGCCCCTCTTGGCTCCTCCCAGCCACTCTCAGAGCACCAGGCAGCCCCAGTGGCCCTGCACCCCTGCATGGTGGCCTGGGAACAGAGGCTCCCCTCCTCTCCCACCTCCTTGGGTCTTCCTTCCAATGTCCCCTGAGCCAATGTCCTGCCTCCAGCACCAGCCTGCGACTCCACACCCTGGGACCCTGACCTAGTGCTCAGCTCAGCCTGGCAGGGGGGCCCCCTCAGGAGGCCTGGTCTGCTCCTTCCCCAGCAGCTGGAGGCCCACACCTGATGGTCCCTGTGAAGAGGCCCCTCCCTCTCCCAGGACAGAACAGGATGCCGCACTCACTCGCCATTGGCCTCCAGTTCGCAGATCTCAAAGTAGACCAGCAGGTCGTACTTGCAGTGGCAGGGCCCAGGGCAGGGCCGTGTCAGCGTGCTGAGCTTGGTCGCGGGCACTGGAGGCAGGAGGGAGACACGCTGACGGAGACCTGGCCCTCCACGTGGGAGGGCACAGGGCACACTGGGGGTGTTGCATCAAAGGTGGCAAGGCACCAGCCCCTCCCCAAGAGAAAAGCCCAGCACCCCCACCCATGCCCCAGGCTGCAGCCAGTCCTGGCACAGTCAGACTGGAGGGACCTTGCACTGGACTTGGGAGCAGATGTGACCCTGGTGTGACAGGAACATGGCCTTTATACCTGGGCCACTGCCCTTGCAGGGGCCTGTGGCTTGAGACCCCAGCAGAGACGTGTGTTCAGAGGCCCCATCTGTACGCGGCCTGGCCCATCACCTGGACTAGAGGCACAGCCTGCTGCACCAGTCCAAGCACTTTGCCACTTGAGTCCCCACTGGCGCTTCACCTACGTCCAGATCCTGACCAACAGCTTCTGCCCCCCGGGACCCCTCGCAAAGGCTCTTCTTTACTAAGTTCCATCTGAGCACCCACCGATCCAGCTAATAATTGCATCTAGATGTCTGCCCTGAGGGGAGGCAGCAGCAGGACTGCACAGCTGGAACCCTCAGACCACACTGATGGAAGGTGCTCAGTCCTGTGGGACCCATCTCACCACACCCACTGCACAGGCATCCCACTGCCCCGACTTGTCAGGAGAGCCCCACCTACCTGGCTTGGACAGTGGCATGACCCGAGGGAAGTGGCGGCGTGAGGGCCTCAGGGGGCTGTGGAGAAAGCAGGCCAGAGTAAGGTGACCCAGCAGGCTGTGTCTGTAGGATGCTAGCTGGAGCAGGCAGCCTGGGGCTGGGCAGGCTGCTGCCCCCACATCTGTCCCTGCCAGGGGTCTGACTTGGGGTCAGCAGCTGGCTCTAGACAGGCCTGATCTCCGGCCCTGGACCAGTTTGGATGGGAGAGAGGGACCCTCAAGACCCCAGTCTCTGCCCCAGAGGCCAGGAGGGTCGAGCTCTGGTTTCCAGCACCTCCAACGTGTGCCTGTCATGGCCCTTCTCTTTCCTCAGCACCAAAGAGGTCTCCCAGTTCTGGTCCTGCTCTGTGGCGGAGGGGAGAGGGGCTGCGGAAGATCTGGGCTGCCAAGGCCTACCACAGTTCTGCCCGTATTCTGGGTGGCTGGGAGGGCTGTCTGGCCCAGAGGCCTCTTCCACATCCTCTGAGGCCCAGGGTGAGATGAACCCAGCTTCCTCTTGCTGAGTCCCCTGGGAGGCCATGGGGCGAGGGAGCCAGACAGATGTTCCCATAAAACCGCTAGTCCCCTTCCTAGAGGCTGCCGCCTGGAGGCCACTCTGGCCCTCCTCCTGCCAGCACCCCGGACACTACGCATGCACAGCTGGAGGTCCAGGTTTGTAACTGATGCTCTTTCAGAAGCCTCCTCCTCAGTTCTAAGAGAGAAGCCAGGCACAGGCCCAAAGCTCTGAGCCAACCTTAGTCCTAACATGGCCCAGGTGAGTGGCCTCCAGGGCAGACAGAGAGAGAGTCAGAAGGCACATGGGCTTTGCAGCCTCAACACTGCTGGACAAGGAGATCCAGTGGCTCTGGGGTTGGCAGCTAACCTGAGCACGTCCTTGCAGAGGGGCGGGAACGGGTGCTGCTGATAGTGGCCAAAGACCTCGAACACAATGGGCTGGCTCCGGATGTACTCGATGAAGGACTTGGTTACCTCCACCGCAATCTGGCCGAGGAAGAAGGTGGGAAGAAGGTGGGAAGGCATGTCCCGCAGGACACAGAGTGCACCAGAAAGCACTCAGCCTTAGCGGAACCCAGCGCTCTGCAGGACACCAGCCAGCCCACCCTCTGCCCTCTGGGGGACGATGCTCCTTGCTCGGACCCTCCAGCTCAGCCTCGCCTCCTGAGACACAGACAGGTCAGATGCCAGTGGGCAGCCCCTGGTCACTGTCCTCAGGGAATCTGAAGCCGCTCAGCTGCCTTTCGGAGCACAGAGCCTGAGGAGTCCCAAGGCAGGTGCTCTTCTAGCCCTGGCCTCGCCCACATGCTAAGTCACTGCTACACTGAAGTCCTGACCCCCAGCATCTCTGAATGCAACCGTTTTAGAAATAAGGGATTAAAGTGAGACCACACAGTGGGCTTCATCCAGTGTGACTGGTCCTCATGGAAAGGGGACATCTGGACACAGACACGCAGGGCAAAGAGGCCCCTGAAGGAACCAGCCCTGCCAGCATCTCAGGCTTCTGTCCCCCAGAACCAGGGACAATATGCTCATTGTTCAGAGCCCCGGTGCCATGTCCCAGCAGCCATCTGGACCACATCTCCACCATCTCTCTGCATGATGCCCACCTGGTTGCTCTCATCGCCACCAGCATCAGGAGGACCTTTCTCCCCCTCAGAGCCTCGCTGGCCTCATGGAGCCTCCCTCATGTCTGGAACTCTCTTGGCCTCTCAAGATGGGCTCAGGCATCCTGCAGCCTCTGTGTGCTGTGCCTCCACCCTCTCCCTGACACCCAGGCCAGGCTGCCTTTGCCAGGTACCATGAGTCCTCAACACACACCCCAGCCAAGGCCTCACTGGAAACTTTGGGCCCGTCTGCCCAAGGCCCACGTGGGGAAGCCCTAGGCACTTGGCCCTGCCGCTGCTGCCTAGCTGTAGCCCACCTCCCCACAGATGGCACAGGAAGCCTGTGTCCTCCTGCCAGGAAGCATCCAGCACCAGCTGGCTCAGAAGAGGGGGTGCATGAGGGTCAGCAACACTGCCTTGGAGTAGGCCCAGGCGGAGAGGCCCCAGGACGTACATTTTGGACGTGGTAGAAGCCGAGTGGGGGGCCCCTGCCAGTGTTCTTCAGGGGCTCTGTGGAGAAGGCCTCGTCATGGCGGTGAATGAAGCTGTGGGCAAGGAGGAGGCATGTGGCAGGACTTGGGGCAGGAGCCAGGGGCCTCACCAGCAGGACCTGCATGTCCTGGCCTTTGCAACCCCCAGCAAGCCTGTGCCTGACTTTGTATCCAGCCTCCTCAGAGCCCCCACTCCTGAGCTCAGGGACAGAGGGCAGGGCAGCTCAGGGGACAGTGGGGCAGCCTAGGGGACAGAAGGCACCAGTCTAGAGTCAGACAGCAGTGCAACCCAGGGGTCAGATGCAGGAAGGGAAGCCCGGGAGTCAGAGGGCAGGGCAGTCAGGGGTCAGAGGGCAGGACAGTCAGGGGTCAGAGGGCAGGGCAGTCAGGGGTCAGAGGGCAGGGCTCACTTAAACTGGCAGAAGATGTCTGCATATTCAGCAGAGATGCTGGATGCCTGTAGGACAGTCACTCGGAAGGTGAAGGTGCTGCCCAGGCGGAGGTGGTCCAGGGCAGCATCCAGGGGCCCATCAAGGACGGCTTTCTCTGGACTGTCCAGTAGGAGGCCTTCTGGAGGCACCGCTGCTGGGAGCCAGGGAGAGCAACAAAGTTGCTAGGCCACTCTTCAGGCAAGAGGGGCTGGGGGCTAGGGCCAGCGGCCAGGCTACAGAGCCCCAGCCTTGGCACCCTGTGACCTGGGAGGGGTGGGGCAGGACCTACCTGAGCAGGTGTTGTTATTGACCTCGTCAGCCGAGGGCCCTGCATCTGCGCCCTGGCCCTGGCCCTCCACAATGCGCAGCTCTTCCTGAGAGGTCCCTGAGCGGGCCATCCCTACCCCAGGGCAGGACTCAGACTGGAACTGTGCAGGGTACAGAGTCAGAGTGACGTGGGAGCCAGGAGTTGGCCAGGCCAGGCCCCCCAGCCCCGCTGCAGTCCCGAGAGGGTGTACAGTGTGGGTCCCGGCAAGCCCGTGTTCCCAACCTGCTCCTGCCCTGGGTGGGGAACCTAGTCTGTCTCCCTGCTAGGTAGACCACTGCTCCGGAGCATTCCTGGGATGGACAACACCTGCCGAGAGCAGGAAGTGTTTTGGCACACACACTGTTGCTTGGGGAGCTGGCAGGGAGGCCCCGATGACGGGGCAGCCAGGCAGGCACAGGTTAGAAGACATCTAAGAGGAGGAGGCCTAAGCTTCTGGGAGACATCGTGAGGGACCTGTCCCCTCTTCTTCCTCTCCGAGAGCAAAAGAAGGAGTTCTGAGGTGGGTGGCCTCAGCAGGGCCCATTCTCACAGTGTAGGGTGGGGAGGGGACAGAGTGGTGGAAAAGCCATGCCCCGTGGGAACCCAGAGAAGAGCCAGACCTGGAGAAGGGGACTGAACACATCTCCCAGAAGTGGCCAGGAAGATGGGTGTGCCCAGCGGGTCAGGGAGGACAGAGAAGGGGCATTGCAGATTTAGCAAGCATAGCAGGATAGCCCTTGTGGTCAAGAGGAAAGAGCCCAGAAGACCCAAGGCTCAGGGGACCCCACCAGCACCTAGAGGCCTGGGGCTGGGTGGGAGTGGTGTCCCCAGCTGTATAGCATGAACCTTGCACTGTACCTTCTCAAAATGCTGGTCATCAAAGGAGATTTTGGCAGTTCCTGACTGGCGGACACCAGAGCCATAATCAGGGGCCTCTTCGTCAGCTGCAAGAGGAACCAAGAAGGCAGTTGGGTCCCCCATGGTGGGCAGAGCCAGGCTGAGGGCCTTGGGACCAGGGCCAGGAACCAGGAGAGGTGGCCAGACTCCTACCTGCTCTAGGTACAGCCAACATCACCAAGGACAGCTCAGTAGTAAACAGGGTGGCATCCAGGACACACTGACCAGTGTTGCCCCAGGAGCCCACGTGGCTGTGTCCTTGTCATCACAAACCTAACCCTGGCCCTATCCATGGGAGGCCACCAGTGGCAGCCATCCAAACACCCAGTGGCCCCAGCCACTCTGCTGCTCTGTTGACCTTGATCTTCAAAGCTCCTAGTGGACAAGACCCAAACCCTTTCCTACTGCCCAAAGACCCCTGGCCTGGCTTCTGTTGGTCTCCTAGTCCCCCAGCACTTGACTGTCCGAGACTCCACTGTCCCCCTAGCCTGGTACAGGGTCCAGGGGACTGCCCTCCTCTCCACCAAGCCTCAGCTGTTTTGCTTTGGCCCAGTGCTGAGTGGGACCCCTGCTAATGCGACTCAGCAGAGAAGTCGACCTCTGCTTGTGGCTGTGGCAGGGGGTGGGGGCAGGCAACTCCTGTGACCACCAGCACAAGGTTCCTGGTTTTCCCAGGTTCCCATCTCTCAGTCACAGATAGGCATTGCTCACAGTGACCCTGTGGTAGGGTCTTGGCACCTGCTGAGATGGGCCACGCCAGAGGCCATGTGCTGGCCTATGACCCTTGTGGGGACAACTGGTTTCCTGAGTATAACCTGGGGACAGCTGGGGCTGTTGCTGCTCACAGACCTGGACTCAGTGCCATAAGGCTTCCTAATGGCCTATCCTCACCTGAGCCCCACAGGATGCAAGGTGGTGACCCTGGAGCTCCAGGCTCAGGTCCTTCATCTTTCATCCACGAGGGCCCCTTCCACCAAGGGCAGAGCAGGACAACAGGAGTCCTACAAGGGTTGTGGGCCAGCCCTATGGCCCCACCCCATCAGGTGACCATGGGAGAAGTGGCCAGAGTGGCTCAACAGGAGCTAGTGGAGCAGACATGAATGGAGGGCCTGTGGTGGATGGGACCAGCTTCACAAGGGGAGAGGGTGGCACTGGACCTTCCCAGCAGCCCTGAGCAAGGGGGCTTTGGCACAACTCCACTTCCCACAGAGGGGCTGGGCAGGGACCTGTTTTCTGGGCCCTTCCCTGAACTCACCCTCCCTCCCTGCTCTGGGCTCACCTCCTCAGATGGGTCCTGAGGTTTTAGCACCCACAGGAGTCACAGTGACTGGGTCACATGTAGTACAGTGGGCAGACACCTTGGCTGGTAGACATTACAAGCCTGTAAAACTGCTGGCAGGGTAGGTTGTTAATTAAATTAAACAGAATTAAAGTCACTAAGGTGGCCATAACAACAGGAGATTCAACATCTCAGAGTAGGGGATGGAACTTCTGAGGGTAAAGGATATGAGCACCTGGGGAGGTGAGCGCCTGGGAAAGTAAACACCTGGGGAGATGAACAGCTGGGGGAGGTGAGTACCTGAGAAGGTGAACACCTGGGGAGATGAGCACCTGGGGAGGTGAACACCTGGGGAGATGAACAGCTGGGGGAGGTGAGTACCTGGGGAGATGAGTACCTGAGGAGGTGAACACCTGGGGAGGTGAGTACCTGAGGAGGTGAACACCTGGGGAGATGAACAGCTGGGAGAGGTGAGTACCTGAGGAGGTGAATACCTGGGGAGATGAACAGCTTGGGGAGGTGAGTACCTGAGGAGGTGAACACCTGGGGAGATGAAGGGGGGGAGTGGGTGGGGGGAAGGTGAGCGCCTGGGGAGGTGGGCACCTGGGGAAATAAGCGCCTAGGGGAGGGAAGTACCTGGGGAGGTGAGCATTGCAGGAGGCGGGGAATAGAACGTGCTGGCAGGTGTTGGCCATCTCAGTTTCTCCAGATGCCCACACTTGGAGCCTATTGCAGCCCCACCTAGCCAGGAGCCAATGTGCAGCCAGAAATTCCTCTCTCCATCTGCCTGTTGTCTGCCTCACTCTGCCAGGTTTCCCTGGAACTCTAGGCTTTTTTGAGGAAAGAGAGAGGGTCCTCTGTGGGGTCCACGGTGCAGGGACCAAAAGGAGGGGGCCAAGAAGGCAGCCTGGTGCCTGCCATTGCTCTCCAGCACCTCCCAGCATCTCTCAACTGAAGATTCCTGGTCAGCCACACACTTTCTGCCCATGTTCTCACTGATCCACCAACACTCTTACCAGGTGGCTGCATTAAGACCTGATCCCATTTATAGGTGAGCAAACAGAGGCCCAGAGGCTTCTGTGGCTGGTCAGTCCCAGTACCTCTGGCCATGGGGAAGGGCTGGGCAGCAAGAGGACCTCTGCCTCTTAGGGCAGGGGTGAGGGTCTTGTATCTTCAGCCCATATGAGGCAGGGTCTGAAGTCTGCAGAACAGCTCTGTATCTGAGACCAAGGACCCGAGGAGGAGGGGCATATTGGAGTGAATCAAGGAGGCTAATGAGGGCTGTTCTAGGGAGAGGTGGGCAGGAGCTCAAGATCTGTGGGCCTTCCCCTCAGCTGTGGGGTCCGTGCAGTGCATGGGGTGGGCTGGCTTAACAAAGGGAGCCAAGTGGTCTCTGGGTCCCTTTGGGCTGCCTGATGGGGCAGTGGGGACCCTGAGCCAGAGTGGGCGAGTGTTCAGGAGGCCAGAGCCGAGACCTGGGCACAGGGAACTTCTTAGGCCCCAGTTGTGGGCAGCCTGGGTGAGGTTGGCTCCACACAGACTACATGACGC
The DNA here is from genome assembly GCA_004027875.1 of Aplodontia rufa. Classification (NCBI taxonomy): domain Eukaryota; kingdom Metazoa; phylum Chordata; class Mammalia; order Rodentia; family Aplodontiidae; genus Aplodontia; species Aplodontia rufa. The sequence continues at coordinate 19,060 of PVKS010017803.1, forward strand.
TGACAGAGGCCCTTGTCCACCCTCAGCCTCATTCTGCAAGGGTAGAACCAGTCCCCGGGGCCTCCAGTGCCACCCGGCATGTAGCCCCCCACGCACCTGAGATGGCCTGTACTGCCACACGGAGGAAGCCCTTCACCTCGCCCTTCTCGCTGACGATGGCCACACGGTGCACCAGGGGTACAGGGTAGAGCAGGTTGCTCAGATACACGAAGGCCCTACAGAGCAGAGGCCGTGGTCATAGGCTGCCCCACGCATGCGCTGGGTGGCAGCAGGGACAGCACGGCCGGCTACGACATGACAAGAAGCTGGAAGCAGAGCGAAGCTGCGGGGCAGCCAGGGCAAGGGCAGTGAGACGGCTGGGGGAGGCAGGGCTGGGGGAGGGAGGGTCCCCTGGGGTCCACAGTGCTCAGAGGAGACATAGGACGTGGAGGTACAGAGAGGATGAGGGAGTGGGCCTTGGTGAGCAGAGGGCACAGCCCAGTGGAGCCCAGACATGACCGTCTGAGAAGAGAACAGGTGAGGAGGGGGTTTCAGCCTGCTTCAAGGACTGGAGGACTGGCTGGGCCAGGCGGTGCTGAACCTGGACCCTCAGCTGTCATGATGTCCATTTCCTAGGGCCCTGGTGCTCACAGGCCTCCACTGAGGCTGCACCCTCCTGAGCCCCTCCCATAAACACAGCACGGAAATGTGGCGGGTAGAAGCTGCAGCGAGTCGGCCCATGCAGGCACCCACCCAGTGTCCAGGACCCATCAGTGACCCAGCGCTCTAAGAGCTCCAGCTCAGTCAGCCCCAGCTGACTGGTACCAGGACTGGCCTGGGCAGAAGTCACGGTCACTGGGGTAGCTTCTGCATGCCCTGAGCTGGCCATCATGTGGGGGTCACACAGGAGCCCAGAGAAGACCCTGGTAGGCCCTGTGCCACCCTGCCATGTGGTCAGGCTGCAGTGGAGAATGGCTCCACCATCCAGGGGCCCCTCCTGGATGAAACAGTCTCCTAGGAATGGGAATGGGCATGCCTGGTGGGTGCTTTCCAGGTGCTGATGTCACCTGGTGCAGGAAGGGCCCCCCAGGTGAGCCACATTGAGTGGAGAACCCTCAGCTCAGCTCACTCAGACACCTGCCCTCCCCTCCAGGTGGGGCTGACTGTGCATCCAGAAGAGGTGGGGAGGTCCTGGAAGGACCAGACCAGGTAGGGACAGGAGGAATTTGGACATAGGAGTTGGGGAGACATGGGGAGGAAGTGAGTGGAGGCAGGGCCAGAAGGGCAGGTGGGGTCTTCAGCAGGGTGGTGGGATAATGGAGGGGACTAGGAAAGGAAGATCACAGTCAGATGGCCAGATGGGCACTGGCAGGAGTACCAGCGAGGAGGAAGGAATAGGGAGGGTCACCTGTACCCCATCAGCTCACCCGGGTCAGGCACTGCCCCACTATGCCCCAGCCTCACCCCATGCTGTCCCCAAAGGACCCTCTAATCTAGACTGGCACAGCTCTGGCCACTGTGGCAGTGTCAGAGACCTGAGCACCATTCTGCTCTTGCTAATCAAAGATACCAATTCCACCCTAAAAGGTCTCCCAGAACGGCCCTCAGCTGGTCTTGCCCCCACTGCCGACCACTCCCCAGAAGGGTCCTAGGGCATCACTCAGACAGAAGCCCCCACCTCTCGGGGATGCCCAAGCTCCCTGCGGGAGCTTCCAGGTCCTGAGGCCCAGCCTCCCTCTTCCCCAGCTCAGCCTCCATCTACTTGTGGGCCCCTCGCACCCTCCTTTCTTGGCCTCAGCTTCCTCAGGGCTTCTCTGCCGACCTGGGGCCTATCTGTGGTCACCCCTTGCCTGCTAGGGTCCCTGCTCCATAGCAGGCCTCCTCATGTCCTTCATGGTGAAGTAACCAGGATAGACTGCAGACAGGGGAAGGTGCTGCTGGCTCCAAGGGGGCCTGAGGGTCTCCTGGATGCCCCCTGGGCCCCCTCTTTCTGCAGCACAATGCCCCTCAGAGGACACCCAGAGGAGCGCAGGCCTCAAACCCCTTCCTTCAATTGGGGGCCACCTTGTAGAGGATGCAGGGAGGCCCCCGTGTGCCAGGGAAGGACACTGTGCCAGGAAGAGGATGAGCAGCTATCAGGGCAGCCAGTCAGGACCGGACGGCTACCTCTGCTCCCTCAAAGCCTCCTGGCCAGCCCCAGGCTGCCTCCCTGGAAGACGGGGGCAGTGCCATGGGGACTGCTGGATGCAGCCTATGGCACTGTGGCTGTGACTCACAGACACAGGCTTCCCAGCCCACCCCTGAGGGGAGGCTTCCACCTGGGGAGCTCACAGGTCCTGTGGTGCACGGCCTCATCTACCCCACTGCACCCAAAGCCCAGGGCCGTGGTCTCAAGTGGTGCACAGAGGTAAACTGTGGCAGGGCAGGACCTTGCTTGCAAACCTGCCGAAACCACCGCAGCCTCCCAGGGTGGACCCTCACGCCATGCGCCAGCCTGTTCCCACAAGTCATACGGGGGCTGGGTTCGTAGATTAGGCCCAGGCCCCTCTTGTCCCAAGGAAGGAAACACCCCCACTGGTGTGGCTGAGGCTCAGGGCCCAAGCACCATGAAAGGGGGTCAGGGACTAAGCAGCTGGCTCCTCCAACATCCAAGGGTCAGTTGCCAGATGTGTCCCCCACAGCTGCACCTCCCTTCCAGGTCTAAGCTGCCACACTAGATTTGATGGAATGTGGCATCGGGCCAACTCGGTGGGTGAAGAAACCGAGGCAAAGAAAGATCAGAAAGTGGCCAGGGCCGGCAGCGAGGTCTCGAGCTAGACTGTGGCCTGCAGGCCGTCCCCTGCCACTCTCAAGCCCATGCGATCTGATCCAGGCTCCACCTTCTCCCAGAGCCGACCAACCAAACAGGTTGCCTGGGCCCTTCAGAGGTTGCTCCTGCCAAGGAGGAACCCCAGACCAAAGCCCTTGGGCAAGATGCCACCACACTGCACCCCAGGGAGGGGCCCATGGCACAAGGCCTCCAGGGTCCTCTTGGTTGGAGGTCTGGGGTTAAACATCAGAAAGACCCCAGGGATCTGTGTCCACAGCCTCCCCTCTCTCTGCAACCTGTGGCCCGGCTCTGGGTCTTCTAAAGGCAGTTATCAGGGGACCTGAGATGCCCCGGGGGAGTCCATGTATCTAGTGACAGGTTGGAGAAGGCAAAGGGGCCTTCCTGGTACCTCCCTCCAGCCCACAGCCCCCTCCCAGTCCACTTGGAGATGGTGATTGACCACTCAGCCATAACAGACCTCTGGAGCCCAGCATTAACCACACCCAGAGGCAGCAGCACCCTTGAGGGGCCACAAGCTGAATCTGAAAGACCCCTTTCCCCCTGCCTCCTGTGGGGAGCCCATCCAGACCACGCACCTGGAGCATGAAGTGACAAGGCTAGGTGATCCTGGGACCTCATGCTTCTTCCCAGTAGGGACAATTCTCCAGACCTCATCTCACCTGTCCTCCTGACGCCACACAACCTGACATCAGTGCCAGGGACTGTGGGGACGGAGCCCCAGCCCTGCCCCTGATGGCCGCAGCCTCGCCACATCCACCTGCACACCCAGCTGCCCTCAGGGTTTGAGAAACACTGTTGGCAGGCACGCTGGCAGGATGGGCTGAGGGGCTCAGGCACAGAGGCCCCTGGAGTGGGTCTGAGGGGGCCGAGGCAGCACAGAGCTGGACACAGCCCTTGAGAGCTGGACACTGCCTCCTTACCACTGCCAGGCACTCAGCTCTTATCCTCTCTCTCTGCAGTGCTCACACTCACCCACCCTGTCTGTCACCCACCTTCTGGAGGCATCTTGTCGGGGTGGGGGAAACTAGAGTCCCAGGCCCATGTCCTCAGCCTGGGCAGGGCACACCGACCCAGCTTCCCCAGGTTCCTGAGTACCCCAGGGACCTGACCCTAGACATGGGGGGAGGCCCCTGGCTGTGGCTGGGGGGGCCTGACCATGAGGCAAGGGCACCTTGAAGCAGACTGAAACGCCCGAGGAGAGGAGAGGAGGGGCAGGAGAGCGGCGAGTGAGGCGGGAGGGAGGAGGCAGCGCTAACCACAGATTGGTGAGGTGCAGACGCATGCTGGGACCCCGGGAAGCCTTTCCAGAGGGGATAAGAGTGGGTGCCCCAATTTTGCTAAAGCTTTGGAGAGAGAGCCAGCAGCTACCAGAAGGATAAAAGGAAAATCAATGGTGGGGTCCTTCCCAGGGCTGGGCCTGCATAGCTGCTGCGCGGGAGAAGCCAATTCTTGCCAAACCAAAAAGATCGGGATGATTCCAAATGAAGCCCGTCACAGGCCTCCCTGACACAGGGCCAGGCCGCTCATGGATGACTTCTGTTTCGTTTGGTAGTTTTGTAAAATCTCAAATCCACAGGAGGGTAAAAAACGTTGGAAGGACCCAGCTCTTTTCGGCTGAGACTGCAGAGCCCACCCCATTTCTCCCAGTGCCCTGACCCCTGGCCTACCTGACCCCGGGAGCCCAGCAGGAATGGGAGGCCTGCCTATAGCCTGGAGCTTGGTGAGAGGAGCCCGGTGGAGCTGGCCGGGGGTCTGCACCTCTCACTGGGGCCCAGCAGAGTGGAGTACAGGCCCAGGCATCTTGGAGGGAGATGCCACCCATTTGTGCCCCGCTTATCACCTAATGCCAGTCTGAGGACAGTCAGGGAAACTGATGAGAGCAAGCCTGCATGTGTGCCATGGGGACATGCTGCCTTTGAAGGGGGGTGGAGCTCCCATGCCTTCCCTTCCACCTGAGGCTGGAGGGCACCTGCAAGACTCCTCATCAGCAGAGGCCCGCCCTGCCCTCAGCCTCCAGGTCAAGACTCCCAGGGCTTTCTGGATAAAGCCTGCCATTAAAATTGATTACACCTGTTTGTGCAGGGTGACTGACTGCAGCTTCACCTGTCAGCAGCTGAAAGTCCAACTGCTACAACTAGACAGCTTGATCTCTCCATCCCGTCTCCATGCCCTTCTAGAATAACAACAGAATGGAGAGTGTAGCTGCCAAATCTGCCTGCAGGCCATGACCTCTGCCCGCAGGTCACGACCCTGCCCGCAGGTCTGGGCTTCCCCACAGCCTCTGTCCCACCTCCTGACCTTGGCCTCTCATCCACTGGGAGACCAGCTCTTCTCTGCACAGGGCCCGTGCCATGAGGGCCCCGGCGATGTGCCTCATCTCTCACCATGACAACTTGGGGGCCAGGAGGGAGGGCCTGCCAGGCCTCAATGCCAGGGCAGATGCCCCTGAGTCCCGCTCCTTTCCCTAGAACAGAGCTCACAGAGGCACACAGGAGGAGCCTTCTCTTTGGAGCAACTGGAGAAGTTGAAGCCCTCTCAGTGGGACAAACTGATTCCAGCACATGGAGACAGGCACCCAGCTGGGCTGCCCCTCCCTTGCCTCTCACTTCTCACCTCTAGAGGGGAGCCTAGGCATCAAGTGCCAGGCCACAGCCAGTTCCCAGGGTTCCTACAGACTCCCTGCAGAAAGGGTCCCACCTGCCAGGATCGAGTGCCAGGAGCTCCGGCCACAGCTGCATGCTCCAGGGCTGCCGCGTCTCTAGCTGGACCCCGACTCTCCCCTGCTGGGCCAGAGCACCCATCTCCAGGATGGGAGCACCCCACCATGGGAACACAAGGGGAGCCCCAGCTCCCTCAGGCCCCTCCTCAGCAGGCCAGCCCCTCATTTGGCCAGGAGGGTCCGGGGTCACGCCCTGACGCCTGATTGTGCTCGCAGCAGTGCTCCTGTGCAAAAGAGCTGGTTCCTTCCCAGCATGCTATCCTTGACCTCACCAACCTTCCTACTAAACTGAACAGGGGGGGCCGGTCGTAAAACGGGTCCCGGCCGTCGCAGAGCGTGTGCTCCGGAAAGACGTCGTCCTCCAGGTCCTCCTCCTCCTCCTCCTCCTCCTCCTCCTCCTCCCCCACGCTCTGCTCCTCGGCAGGCTCGGTGGCGTCGGAGTCGGGGCTCGAGAAGGTGGGGGAGGGGGTGAGAGCAGCCATGCGCTCGCTCATGCATGTGTTGAGAAGAGGGTAGCTGTTGCAGCCAGAGATGACTGAACTGAGGTTAGTACGACAAGACAGAGAGAAGTTAACACCAGCTACTCGCAGGGAGGCCGGGGTGGGCAGGCACTTCTGTCCAAAACCCAAACCAAACACACACACCATCCAGAAGGCGGCTTTAAAAGACAAGAGGACCAACACCCACCCCGTCCCAGGTTTGGAGCAAACCATGTATGTGGTCAGCTGGTATGCTCCAGAAGGTTCTAGAAGGCACCGACCAGTGTGATTGAGAACAGGGGTCCTGACCAGAGTTAGCCAAGGCCATTGTGAGGTCCTCTCAAGCTCGGCCACATTGAGGCCGCAGAATACTAGTCACGTGGGCTTAGAAGCCGGGCGCAAACCCCCAGACTGGATGCTACGAAGGAGGTGGAGGCCTCTAAGGCCTCTAGGGCTCGAGGAACACTGCCCTTCCTCCATGTTCCCACCCCACAGCCACCAGAGACCCGGAACACCTGCCCAAGGCACCTGGCTGCAGGCAGTCTCACACGTGCACACGCACATGTGGCCCCACGCTGGGCACAGGTAGCAGTGCTAAGACCCCATCCCAGGTCCCCAGAGGTAACGGCCTGCAGGTGTGGTGCAGAGTCTGGGGTGCTTCCTCACATCAGGGCCAGGGCAGGCGGGGTCCAGCCTGGGAGAAGGCCCCTCCTCCCCACTGCCGTCTCTCTCCCATGCTCTGCCAGGGAAGGGAGGAGGCGCCCACCTGCCCACCAGCCGGAACCAGGGGAAGCGGTCGTAGAAGGGGTCTCCGCCGGTCACCACGTTGTCGCAGTCCTCTACCACGCTGGAGGGCACCTCTGCTGCCCTATCGTACATCTCCCGCATCAGGTCCAGGCGCTGCCTGCAGGACACAGCAGCATGTGGGCTCAGGCCAGCCAGCAGCAGGCCTTGCACACGGCCCCTCCTGGGACAGCAGGCACAGGGGCTATGCTGGACCGAGACCCTGAGGCCCTTGAGGTGGCCCATCAGGACCCGCACAGGCAGTTAGACCTGTGTGCTCACCACTCACCCTGCAGAGTTCGAGAGTGCAGGAAGGGGCTGGCGGGGCAAGAAGTGAGGATAGCCCCAGCAGAAGCTCAAACAACCCCCAAAACTCCAGGAAGGAACGGAGTAGAGGCAGGACCAGGATACAAAAGCTGAGGAAATGTCCTCAAACCATCCCCAGGTAGGACGAACTGTTAGGGAAGGGAGCCCTGCCACAGAGACTCGGGGAGGCACTCAGGTGTAACAGCCCTCCTTCCAAGACAGACCCACATTGCCTGGAGGAAGGTGCATGGGCGTGGGGAGTGTGCGCATGCCAGTGTGTGTGTGTGTCTACCACAGTGTGCATGCGTCTACCCAAAAATGTGCATCTGTGTGTGTCTACCAGTGTGTGTGTCTACCAGTGTGCACGTGCATGCGTGTGTCTACCACAGTGTGCATGTGTCTACCCAAATATGTGCATCTGTGTGTGTCTACCAGAGTGTATGCATGTTTGCCTGTGTATGTGCATGTGTGTCTACCACAGTGTGCATGTGTGTACCCAAATATGTGTGTGTGTGTTTACCACAGTGTGCATGTGTCTACCCAAATATGTGTGTGTGTGTCTACCACAGTGTGCATGTGTCTACCCAAATATGTGTGTGTGTGTCTACCAGAGTGTGTGTGTCTGTGTGTGTGTGTCTACCACAGTGTGCATGTGTCTATCCAAATATGTGTGTGTGTCTACCAGAGTGTGTGTGTCTGTGTGTGTCTACCAGTGTGCATGTGTCTATCCAAATATGTGCATCTGTATGTGTGTCTACCAGAGTGTGTGTGTCTGTGTATGTGTGTGTGTGTCTACCACAGTGTGCATGTGTCTACCCAAATATGTGTGTCTAGAGTGTGGTATGACTACCAGAGTATGTGTGTGTGTGTCTACCAGAGTGTGCATGTGTGTCTACCCAAATGTGTGTCTAACAGTGTGTGTCTACCAGCATGTGTATGTGTCTACCTGTGTGTATATGTGCCTGCCAGTGTGTGTGCATGTGTGTCTACCAGAATGTGTGTGTCTACCAGAGTGTGTGTGTGTCTACCCAAATGTGTCTACCTGTGTGTGTCTACTTGTATGTATGTCTACCAGTGTGTGTTGTGTCTACCTGTGTATGTGGCCTCCCAGTGTGTGTATCTATCAGAGTGTGTGTCTACCCAAATACGTGTCTAGCTGTGTGTGTCCACTTATGTGTGTATATGTATGAATGTGTCTGTGTCTACCAGTTTGTATGTGTGTGTCTACTCATATATGTGTGAGTCTACCAGTGTGTGTGTGCTTGCGTGTGCATGTGTGTGTGTGAACTGTGAGAAGGACAGTGTGAGTCTGTGAGTGTGGGTACTGATCACATTTTTGGTCTTCCACGTGTTCTGATGTTTTGGCATCTTTGGGGGCCTTGCTGCTGGGGAGAGCCCTTCCCAAGCCTTAATTCTTGGAGTCTGCCTGTCACATACAAACCAAACAACCCCTAGTCCATCCCACCACCCCCTTTCTCTCCTGTCCCACATGCCAAGCCAAATTCCCTCTGCCGCAGGGTGCACACAAGAGGCAGCCCCTTGCCCCAGAGCCTGCAGGAGTGTTCCAAGGAGCCAGTCCTCAGTGTATGCTGGCTACCTTTCCCCAGGGAGCTTGGGCCTTCCTGCTCCTGACCAGGGCCCTGTGGGGAACGTTGCCTCCTTGTCCAGTGACCACAACTTTGCTCTGCCTTCATTGGCATCCGCCCTGCGTCTTCACAAAGTCACTCACAGTAAGAAGCCACAGTGGGAATGCAGGGATAGGCATGTGAGCCATGGGAGCGAGGGTCTGATGTATAGGGAGCTCTGCAGGAGCTACTGGCCTCCAGGTGAGGGAATGGCTTCCCATGGGCTCCCAGGGTGCAGCAGCCAGCAGGGCTCCTTCCCTGGCTCTGAGGACATTGAGCCCACCCTCCAGGCCATGCTGTGCCCAACCCAGCACTCCACTGGCCCTTTCAGAAGGGTCACGGCCCTCCCTCCTCCATAAGACAATGCTGAAGTGTGCTTTTCATGTTGGCCACAGCGTTGGAGAACGGACTCTACAAGGCTGGGTTCCTCTCACTACTATCTTAAAAGAACTAAGGAGGAGAACCAGCGCATCCCTGAGCCCAGGGGAAGGCCTGCCCACCGTTCACTTCAGCTGCCCACCAGCCACACCTGAGCTTCTCCAAAGTCCAGTAGTGGGTGGCCCCATTCTTCTGGTCCTGGACCTCCACGGCCACAATTGTGCGAGGGAAGGGCCGTGTCTCTCGGTCTCTGGCGGCCTCTGGGGGCAGCAGGTCTGGCGGCAGTGGGGAGTAGAGTGTGTCCGTGAGGAGGACAAACTGGAACTGGACCTATGACCCATGGAAGATGGCCAGTGGTCAGTACCTTGAACCAGACCTCAGAAGGGCTTCCTGCCCCAAGATCTAGGCTGAACGCCCCATAGTGGCTCACTGAAACCTCTCGAGGTTCTGCTCCCTTCCTGCCCTCCTGACTGCTGTCTCCCCTGATTAGAGAAGGGAGGTGTCCACCGCAGCCAGCCCAGAGCCTCCCCCACTGCCCACCAGGGGCCCACCCCAGACCCTCCCCGCCATGTGGGATGGGCATGGCCAGCGAGTGGGAGCCTACCTTCTTCTTGAGCTCAACACTGATGGCATTGGCCTCCTTGAGGAAGATGGCGTTGCCCCACAGCAGGTCCCGCAGGGACGTGAACTGGTACCACTTCCACTTCCGGAAGGCCCACAATGCCAGCTCACACTCCCGCTCTGTCCACTGAACTGTGAGAGAGGACACACGGGTCAGTGGAGGAAGTAGCAACTCTGTGCCCCAGACCCAACCTCCAGAAGGTTAAGTTGGCTGACCTGTGCCCAGTGGGCACTGAGAGGTCCTTCCCCCTCCAGAGGTGGAGAGGGGCTGGCCTGGCAGGAGGGCCAGGTTCCCTGCCCATGTTCTGAGGCTCTGGAAGTCCCTTCCAATCTGGAATTGAGCCTGGGGTCCACACTTGGTCCCTGATTTCACACTAAGCATTTTGGGTACAGTGATGGAAGAAACAAGTGAGCAGTGTGGAAAGGCCCCAGGTCCCCACGTGTGAGTGTTCCTGACAGTCAGGCTGAAGTGGTGGCTGGGGGAAAGCCTGCAGTGACAGCCACACATGCCATGCATGGCCATCTGTGGCCGATGGGGCCCACAGGAGAGCAGGCAGGAGAGCAGGCCAGGTGCTCCCGGAGCAGGGATCTGCACCCTCCACAGAAAGGGCAGAGCGGACCTGGTCCTTGGTCTCCACAGGCCAGCATGTGTCTGCATGGTGTGTGAGGCAGCATGCTGAGCCACCAAGGTCCTGGCCATGCCACCCGCACCAGCATGTGTGTGCACAGTGTGCGCTCGCCTCCCTCTATGACGCTCCCCAGGAAGCCTCTCCCTAGGGCAACAGTGTCACCCTGCTGGGCCTAGGCCCCAATGCCTCCTCACTCAGGCCCTCTTGGCACAAGAAGCACCAGCCAGAGAGCCCTCACCTTCGTCCTCTGGCTCCTCCTCATCCTCGTTCACCTCTGGGTAGTATCTGGAGTCCATCTGCTTCTGCAGGGCCTCCAGCTTGCTCTCATAGTCCTGCAGAGAGAGGCAAGGCCTTTGGCTCCACCAGAGAAGTACGGCGGCCCTTGCAGAGAGGCACCAGGTGAACAGAGAGGGCAGGGAGAGCAGGTCCTCTGCCAGGGTCCTGGGGCAGGTGGGCCCCGGGAGGCAGTGTCCTCACCAGCCTCTGCTGCTCCAGCAGGTAGGTGGCCTCCTCCCGCTCCCGGCGGTACTGGTCCTCCAGCTCCTGGAGCCTGCAAGCAGGGGCACCCGGTGAGCATGGGAAGCCAGCAAGCGTGGCGGGCAGGTGGCCAGCCGCAGGCCTCACCTCTGCTCCATCTCCTGCTTCATGTCAATGCCCTGCTTCTCCAGCAGCTCGCGCTGTGCAAAGGCCCAGTCCACAGGCTCCGCGGGTGTCTCAGCACAGGGTGTGCGCTCGCGCTCCTGGCGAGCCTGCTCTGGGTGGTTGAACCGGAACACGTGGCTCTTGCCCATGATGATGCGGTTTCCTGGGGGACAGAGGCAAGGCCAGCCTTGGGAGAACTGCAGGTCTCAGTGGCCCCCAGGAGGGAGAGAGAGACAAAGGAAAACGGGTACAGGTACTTCTGCTGGATCCCCAGCTCCAAGCCACTTTCCTCCTTAGCCACTTTCTTCTCTCCCAGATCCAACCCCTCAGTCATTCCTGCTCAGCACCCGGGGAAATTTCCAAAGCCACAGATCCAGGGTCTGTCTCTGCTGTGCCCTCCAGTGTGCCTGCAAGTTGTGTGGACCCGCTGTGGTCTTCACGTCCTCTGTTCACATGGCCAGGACGTTCCATCCCTCCCTCCCTCAGACGTGCATGCCCGCGAGGCTGAGCATGGCCACCCCACAGAGCCTACTGTGGGGGCTGCATAGCCCACAGCCTTCCCTTCCCAGCTGCTCCCCCTTGGGATGGAAAGCAGGCCTGGGGTAGGGCTGCTTCAGGGCCACAGGCCAGGGTGGGAAGGCCCCCGATGCCAGGGAGCCCAGGCAGCCAGACCGGGAGTCAGGGCCTCCGAGGCTGATCTTGGCCCAGCCCTGCCACACCAACACTGGTACTGGACTCCCCTTAGGACCCACCCCATCTGCAGGGCCCTTCAGGGCAGCGCCTGCATACTGGGACAGTCCATGGCCTCACTTGCCCAGCCATCCTAGGCCTGTGTGTGCAGGTGGGTCCTCTCCTGTCCCCTCACTGGGAGGGACCCCCAAGCCAAGGCTTCCCCTCTTGGCTCAGTGCCTGCCTGACACTCATGGACACCAGACCAACCCTAAAACACCCAGGGAACAGGAGTGGCTGGCTCTGCACAGAGGCCTCCGTGGACTCAGGTTGCTCTGTGTCCCTCCAAAGTGTCCTTAGGGACCCAAAAGTGGGACTTTGGAGTCCTGGAAACTCCTACTGAAGTAGGCCTTCATGGGCAGACAGGCTGGAAGCCAAAGGCTGGGGTCACCTCCCACCTCCATGCCCCTGGGGTGGGCAGACGGTCCTCCTCATTCCTGGCCAACATTGATGCAATGGTCAGTTTAATGTGTCACCTTGGCCAGGGTACAGTACCCACTGATTCCACTAAGCACCAGTCTAGTGTCCTGTACTTGTGGTCAACTCCTGCAACCAGCTGACCGTTCGTGAAAGGGCTCCTCAAGAGTGGGGGTGGGCCCCAACCAATCAGTCGAAGGCCCTAAGAGCAAACAGGAAGTTCCATAGCCGCTGTGAGTCTTCTCCTGTCCAGGGGACTCCAGCCTGCTGCCTGCCTGAGGGTGTCAGTACCCCCCGGCCAGCAACCCCCACTCTCACCTAGGCCAAGTTCTTGAACTCAATGCCCTCAAATACGCGTGTGTGTGGAGGGGCATTCATCAGCTACAGCTCTGACCACAGCGGCCTCTCCCTCCGTGCCTCCCGCTGCTTCTAGACCTTAACCTCACAGGCAACAGTCACATCACCCAGGAGAGGCCCTTACACTTCCTGTCTGACTAAGGAAGGGACTACATCAGAGGCCCTACAGTGCCTGTGAGGGAGCCCACACTTAGACACGGGCCAACCTTGCGCCCACTGCGCTCTGCATTGTACCAGTCTGGCCAAGCTTCTGTCCCTCGGCCCTCTCCCCCTGCCCAGTCCCACTAGGGTGCCTATCCTGAGCCCAGGGGCAGGAGCCTCTTCCTGAAGGGGACCTGCCCTTGGCTTCCCAAGCAGCACCAGGCCACCATGGGGCCCTGGTATGTAGACTGGGGTCTCTGCTCAGGCCTCAGGTGCCCAGAGTGTCAGGAGCCTACAGCCCTGTAGAGCAGCCACTTGCTGCCCCCAGGTTGGGGCATCACATGGAGGAGAATTGGGCTTGGGGACAGGGACTTCCCTCATGCCCCAGCCATACCTGACCGCAGGATGCTAGGCTCCGTGACTTTCTTGCCATTGACATATGTGTCTGCTCCCTCACAGGGCTCCAGGGTCACCACAGCTACAAGACAGAGAGGAGGGGACTTTGCAAGGTCGCTACTTCAGTGGCTCAGCTTGCCTGGCCCCCAGTGGGCCCCAACATGCCCCTCTCCTCCCTGAGGGCCACAGAATCTATCATTGGCAATACTTTTCGGCTGCAGAAGACCCTGGGGCAGGGGATGGGGTCTCACCTCACTTAAAGGAGGTGGAAAGCAGCCTTAAGAGGAAGATGTGCATGGCGGGGCTGGGGCAGCCATGCTGGGCTCAGTGGCCCAGAGTCTGCCCAGGTCTCCAGGTGGACACGGGCAGAAACTGGCTAACCTGTCTCCAAGGCATCCCAGAGCCCACTGGGCTTTTCCCCAGCCACACTGGGGAGAACAGAGGCTTGGTAGACAGGGCCACCTAAACATCACCATCCTCAGGTGGCACGAGGGGACAGTGAGCGTCAGTCACAGATCTGTAGCCCAGAGGCTGGCCAGACCCCTGTTGGGAGATGCCCTGAGCTCAGCTGTGGACTAGGGGACTGCACACACACATGCAGTGGGTCATCCCAGAGATAGGCACTGCCACCGTCTGGAGGGGACATGGACAGATGGCAACTGCATAGCCAGCAGGAAGCATGGTCCCAAGGCAGCTTCCCATCCTGGATCTGGGCTCACTCCTGGCTCACTGTCCTGTCCACAAGCACCCCCACACCATCCAAGGACACTTCCTGTCCTCCTGCCCCAGCAGCCCGGGTGCAGTCTGTCCAGGCCCCATCCCCGGACTTCCAAGAGACTCGGCTCCCTGGAGCACCCCTGGCCATGGGCGTGCCCCGAGGCCATCCAGGTGTCATGCACACATCCCGCCCGGAAGCTGGACTCAAGATGCACTTAGGGCCCCACTGGGGCCAGGCCAGCAGTGTGGCAAGAGCAGCCGCAGAGCTACCTTCACTGCCTCCCCTGGAGTCGCTCCGGAAGACGCAGTGCTCCTCCTTGATGAAGTGCCCACTCAGGACGATGTCCTGCCGCCTCTCCGCGTCCTCCCTGCCCACTCTGTGGTGGCGGTGGGTAGGAGGACCATCAATGGCACGGACAAGCCCAACACACCCACAGCGCCACCCACCGGCCTGCCTCGCGCCACATGCGGCCTCCAGCGAGGCCCAGCTGGGATCGCGGGAAATGCCCAGGCTGTGCGGAATGTGAGAGGGGTCCCGGACCCCATATGCAGCCCAGGAACCGGGAACCCACCAAGCCTGAGGCCACAGGGTCACTTTGGAAGCAAGTGTGGGCAGCACGTGGTGGCCCTCTGTGGGGGTGGCATGGGCTCCCCCAGCCGACCTGAGCCCCAGCCCCACCTGGTGATCCCATCCTTGATGTAGTAGAGGAGGCACTCGGACATTAGTGGGTCCTCGTTCAGGTTGACAAGATGCGGAGTCTGGGGGAAGGGGAGACAGCATGGTCACCCTCCTGGGCAGGGGTGGAAGCCCAGTGCTGGCCAGCCATCCCCACCCCTCCCCAGGCATCAGACCACCTCCAGGCCAGCCTGGCTTCTGGGGATGGTGTGCTCCCACCTGGCAGATATGAAGGAGGCATGACGGAAAGGCGGGAAGGCTCTGAAGGAAAAGCCTTCGGTTGCTGCCCAGGACCCCTCCCCAGCCCCGGCTCAGCTGGTCTCACCAGGCTGGGGTTCTGAGCCACAAAGTGAAGGACTAGGCCCCTGGGACCAGAAAGTACAGAGGTTGTGAAGGACCCACTGGGGCCTGCTCTCCCACCCTAGGCCTCTCCTGTTCACAGGTCCACCGAATTCCAGTCCAGGTCTAAGGTATGTCCCCTACCTGCCACACCTGTGTGACCCTGCCTTCTGCCCATGCCCCAGCTCACCCCCAGGTCAGGTGCTGCAGGCCCCGCCTACTGTTTCCCTGGCCCCTGTATTCATGGCCTCCCCCATTGCCCCTGAGCTCAGGAATGCCCCTACACCTGTGTCTCCCATAGAGATCCTGCAACATGGCAGAGGTACCAGGCTGGGACTGAGTCCTGTTCCCCCAGGGCACCCTGACGAGCCATTCCCAAGCTATAAAGCCCACAGTGCACCCACCAGCACCCAGGGCAGGGCTGTCGAGACCTCACCATCACAGTACCAACCACCCAGCTGTCCCTCCCCAGAGTGAGAGGATCCCAGGAACTGCTGAGGAGGGGCTGCACCCGAGTCCCAGGAGCAACAAGTTCCTCATGCAGGGTCCCTGGTAGTTCCACTCCTGGGCAGGGCACATACCCAGGGCAATCAACAAAGCCTGAGGACTCCAGGGTGCCTGGTCTCCCAACCTGCCCAGGAAGGAAGCTCTTCCAGACAGGACCAAAGCCACGCAGGAGGTGTGGACAGCCCATTGGGCACTGCTAGGCCCTGCCCACAGTTCCTCCCAGGCACTCCCACCTCCATACCTGGGCATGTGCCCCACCCTGGCCAGATCTCCACCCTGCCCAACCCCTCCCAAGCTGCAGGCACACATAACAGGAGACTCCTCCAGACCCCTGGCAGATGCTGGCAGCATCAAGCCTCCCCGGGCCCCAGGAGAAGTGCATCCTGGGAGCACAGCAATGCTGGGGTCCGTCTGCTGCCAGGGACGGACCAACCTTGGGAGTTGCGGGGGGGTGTGGTGTGTAACCTCTCCTGCATGTGTCTGCTATGAACCGGCTGTGGTGGCTTGGGTGGCCTGGCCAGGGCCCACACTGCAGCCCTACACCTGGGCCTCTCTCCAAGGTCTTGCTCCATGCCCCCTCCCCGAGCTCCCACTGGACAAACACCATTCCAAGAGGGTGCAGTCCAGGGCAGGCAGTGCCCAGGGAGGCCACTCTGCCAGTGTCCAGACCCTTGTCTCCCAGATAGGCAGTCCCGCCTCCTTGGAGGTGGGCTCAGGCCATTGGAGAGCCCTGTCTTCCTGGTCCCTTGGCCACTCAGCTACACAAGACACCTTTCCAGCCAGCGGGACTGCTCTGGGGCACAAGTGCCAGGGGCTTCTAGCACAGGCACAGGCTGAGGCGTCCAGTCCTGCTCTGGCCCTGGCAACTAAGCCACCTATCTGACGTCCCAAAGCCACCAAGACTCTCCGCCATGACAACACTGGGGATGACTTGCCGCTGGCTGTGGATGAAAGAGGCCATCCTAATTCCCCACCAGACCCCACCCTCCTCCCCCTCCTCCCCCTCCTCCCAGGAGCCCCTCTGGCCTCCACAAGGGCACGGCCACCCTGTCCAGGGCAGCACCACAGGCCTGGGCCCAGCTCCTACCTTTTTGGGGGAGAACACGCCCAAGGTGCCGCCATCCTCCCTCATGGCCACGCCCATCTCGGCCAGCAGTGCTTCCCTGGGGAACAGAGTTGGGGTCAGCAGGAGCTCCAAGCTTCCAGGTCTGGCCTCAGCCTGCCTGACCAACTGACCCAAAGCCCTCCAGTTGCTCCCAGGCCGGTCGTGTCTGGTCAGTGAGTTATGTGTCCACAGATGGACAAATCTTATACCATGCTCACCCAGGGCTCAGGTCTGTCAGGCCTCCATGGCTGGCAGCCAGCACCACATGGGGTGGAGGTCGCTAGGTCAGAGGTGACAGATTTGTCCCTCATCTGGGACAAAGCCACCCCAGGGTTTGGAAGCCCAGGGCTGAAAGGTGTAGTAGCTTCTGTGTGTCCTGCCTGGGCTGTGACTCACTGGCTGTACCCCTGGGGCCTCAGTTTCCCCACCACTCACCTCTCCATCCGAATGGCTTCTGTCCGCCGCAGCTTCTCCTCCCAGGTCTCATTCAGCTCTGCGATGATCTTCTCTGTTTCCTGGGGGACAGGGAGAGCGAGGTCGTGGGGTGACAGGGTAGGGGGCAACAGCCACGCAGCAGCTGGGGAAGGAACACTAGGACTCCAACTCCTGGGCCCACCCAGGTAGAACAGATTCTGAAAGGTCAAGGTGAAATTCAAGGAATACGAGTCTCCTCTGGACACAGCCAAGGGGATGGGAGGTAAACTAAATCAGGAGGGAACAGGAAACTGGCACCTCTGGAGGATTCAGCAGCACCTCAGCACAGTGGTCCCCTTCCAGGACACGGTGGCACTTGCGTCAGGGTGGCCCCCAAGTCCTAAGTAGGCCATGTACACTCATGGACCCATGCGCCTTGCCCCAACCCCACCTCGCACAGCAGCCTGGGTTTGAACCTCTGGGCCTTGCCCCTCAGCCCCTCAGACTCCAGGGCCTGAGCCCTGGCCTGCAGAGGCCAGCCCGGCTGCCAGAAGGAGCCCGAGAACGGAAAACTCTAAGCTAGCCTCAGAGCCAGGTGCACGGTGTGACACCAGGAAGCTCAGGGAGGCCTGGAAGAGGCTCAGGGGCCTGTGTGACACCCGCCCAGCCTCCCCACTGGCAATGAGGCTATGGAGGGGGCCCCTGCAGGGCCAGGAAGGGCAGGATCCCCTCTGTACCCCACATTCACACAAGTTTCACCTGGCACCCCAAGCCCACAGCCTCCCTCCATGTGTGCCCTTGGGGCCACAGGCCACCCCAATACTGCCCCGGGGTCCTTCTCAGGCACTTTCTGTCCAGAGCTCAAATGTACACAGACCAGATCTTGTGCAGCCTAAGGTGTGTGAACACACCGCACCTTCCTGGCACGGGGTGGGCTGGGGACAGGGTGAGTTCACCTGCAGGGGGACACCCAGGACCTGCCGCCGCTTCGCTCTGGCCCTGTGAGGAGGGACTGGGTCCCAGACAAAGCTTGGCCCTAATGCTGGGGGAGGGGGTTTCTGTCACTTGTCTGAGCTGATCCTGTGTTCCGAAGCCTGGCCCATCGCCACCCAGTGTGCCCTCATTCCAATGGCCTCACCTTCAGCCTCTCAATGGCCTCCTCGCTGCCTGGGGCAAACAGGATGCGCTCGTGGAGGCTGGACACGGAGGCTGCCCGGCTGGATAGAGCCGAGAGCGAGGAGGAGGGGCTCACGCCCACCAGGGCGTTGGTCACTGTGGAGAGATTGTCAGGGACGGGACTCAGCTCGGCCCTGCCGCGCTTACGGTTATTGTTCTCAAGGTCGGACACATCTAAGGCAGGAAGGAAGGCGAGGTGGACAGACAGACGGGAGGGAGAGAGAAGAAAGACACAGTTGGGACAAAGCCAGAGGTGGGGCCAGGAGGCCAGAGAGGGGGCAGCGCCAGCACACAGGGCAAGCACATGCAGGTCTCCTGCGGCCCCCCACCTGCACCGGTGCTGGGCGCCACAGCCACGCTCTCCCGGGCAGCAGGGCCACTGTCCCTGTGTTCTGTTGCTCCACTCAACCCTCCCCCATCTCCTGGGCCTGCCAGGGCACCTCACAGCCTCCACAGCGAGGCCAGGAGCTCCGCTGTGCCCACTCAGGACCCCTACGCTCATCCTCACCCTGTCTCAGTAGCACCCACCTCACCCCCACCCTCAGTCTGGGCCACCTCGCACCCATGAGCTGCAGGGCCAGGATGCGCTAACCACAGGCCCTGCTGAACACAGATAGGTCCAGAGGCCATCTGGAAGAGGGGTGAGCAGGAGGCCCTCAAGGGAGCCCCGTACTCCTCCCCAACCCCAGGGCTCAACTGCCCCTAAAGCCCAGGAGCCGAGCTGGGACTCCCTGGAGGGCTGCCCAGGTCCCTCCCAGCATAAGCAGACACAGCAGAGCAGCGGCCAGCACGGGGCAGCACTGGGCGCCGGGGAGCCTGGGGACCTTGCAGCCCCCAAGGTCAGGGAGAAAGCCAGCCCCATGGCAGTGCAGATAAGGCTGCGCAGCACTGGGCACCTGCCAAGTACTGGATTCAGCATGCCCAGCCAGGGCTGGGCTGCCCAGGTCTAACCCAGTGCCCTCCTGGCCTGCAGCGTGACCTTCCCCGCTCCAAGCTCTCTGGTGCACAGGGCCGGAGTCTGACCTCAGCCACTGTGGGCCTGTGGAGTTTGCTGTGCCCCACCTCCCTGTGGCCTGTTTCCAGGACAGGCAGAGCAGGAGTGGTCCTGCGTTGGGGAGAGAGCGGGCCCTGTCTCCCCGCCAGTGCTGCCCCGTGCCCCCAGCCAGGCGGGCAGCGCAAATGCAGAGCAGCAGAGGGGAATACACACATTTGGGTCCTCCGGGCACAGTGTTGGCTACGGGGGAGGGCAGGCGTGGGGAAGGAGAGACAGAAACAGAAGAGCAGGTTTGTCTCCAGAGGGTCTGCTTGCCCGGCGCGGTGAGGGCAGCGCGGGTCTTCAGAGTGGGAACACAGGGTTCACGGAAACCCAGCACGTGGGGCCTGCTGGGCTTGCAGGAAACCATCTCCGGCCTGCTTGGGCCGGCTCCAAACCCATGCAGTCCATCCAGGCCAAGGCCAGAAAACTCAGTCCCTGTCCAGCCCCGCCAGGGGCCTCCCACCCAGAGGCAGTGGGGATGCAGAGCCAGCAGGGCAGGGGCCCAGGAGGCAGGTGGTGATGGCCGCCGAGCCCGAGGCCCTGCCCAGCACCAGCTGCTGCAGACACTCACTGTCGGTGATGTCACCCAGCCCCTGGGCGTACAGCAGGTCCCGCAGCCGCGTCACCTCGTCCTTCAGCTCTCGGATCAGCTTGTTGTTGGGGTCTTCATTGATGACCGCGTTGCAGCGGATCTGCTTGGCTCGGTCTGCATACCTGGGAGGCAGAGGGAGGGGTGGTTGTGGGAAGGTCCGTCACGCAGGCTGAGTGGTGCACGGAGGCCTGGCTGGTGGGGGTGGCACTTGGCTTGGGCCCAGCCTGGCACAGAGCGAGAAGTCGCCTGGGGATGACCTCTGCAGACTGTGGCCAGGGGAGACCTATAGGTGGGGCCACCCAGTCCCTCTTCACCCACTTTGCTGGACCCATGGTGCCAGGGTGCAGGGCGCAAATCCAGTGAGTGGGCAGAACATGCATGGGCTGGCACCTGGACACAGGTCTGCTTCCACTGGGCAGGAACAGAACAGGCCCACGAAGGGCCATGAGCCCCAGAAGTCACCCCCAGCCTCGCAGGGTCCTAGACAGACCCCTCCAAAAAGAGGCACCTAACTCCAGCACGGAAGGAGCTTCCCACCCTAGGGAGGGGACAGCAGGTCCCTGCAGGACACACCTCAGTGTGCTAAGGGTCTCGTCATAGTTGATGTCTGCAGGGCTCAGGGCTGCCACCATGGCGGTCCTCGAGTTGCCACCTGCAGGAAGATGTCCAGGTTGTACCCAAGGGAAGCTCTTAGCCAGTTGGACCTTCTCACCTCCCTCCCGCCTGAGGCCCAGAGAGGAGCCCAAGTCACAGGCCCGCCCTGGGGCACACAGCTGCTGGGACTGGCCTTCCCAGCTGCCCCGCTATCTCTCCCGCTAGGGCCACTTTGAGACCACCAGGCCTCCCCTTAACCCTCAGAGGTTAAAAGCTGGATGTGGCCCTGTGACTCAGGTGAAGGGACACACATTCCTGTGACACTCCTGTCCCCTCCCAGTGGTGCCCACCTGCCAGGAGTTCCCACCTGCCCTGACTCCGATGTCATATCTAGGAGGGCCAGGATCCAGTAGTCTATAGCTCTCTCACAGCTCAGCCCCTTGAAACCCATCCAGCAAGCAGGGTCCCTGTTACAGATAGGGGCACCAAGACCCAGAGAAGGGAGGGCACCTGGCCTGGGTGTCACAACCGTGGTGGGCGAGTGCTCAGCAGCCCCTCCCATTCCCCACACTCACTCTGCTGGGTGCACTGTGGTCTCTGCCCAGGCCTGACACATCACCGTATGGACAGCAGGCCCCTCCAGGACCACCTCAGCCTTGGCCCAAAAGGGGCCTCCTGGTGGCTGGGCATGCTCTGGGGCAGGAACATGGCACAGCCCAGGGTTGAAGTCAGAGCCCCGGGGACAGTCCAACTGGGAGTCCTCACCCAGGTTTTCACGGAGGAGCCAGGTCAGCACGGAGTCTCGGTATGGGATAAAGTCTGTCTTCTTCTTCTTCTTGTTCTGTGGGGATATTCAAGGTCAGCCCTGAGCCCACTGGAGGGGACAGAGTAATCAGGGAGTGCAGAGCCCGCCTGGTGGGCCCCAAAGTGAAAGGCCACCATGTTCCCAGGCTCCCAAGCTCTCCAGGCAGAAGCCCAGGGTGCCACCTCCTGGCACTTCCACTCTGGGCTAGAATCAGGCAAGTCCCTTAGGTTTCTCCCTTGTCCAGCTCTGCTGTGTGGTCCCAGCTGGACCTACCACCACCGGCCATTGCATCCTGTGTTACAAGGGACATCTGAGCCCATCCTTCCCTCCTTGAACCCCACGCTCAACTTCTAACCAAAGGGAAAAGGTCCCACATAAACGAGAGCTCTGTGCACCCACCGTGTGACCTGTCCCTTCCCCATGTCCCTCTTCCCCTCAAAGTGCCCCTGTCCTTCAGAAGCCAACTCACACCCACTCCCCTCAGCAGGAGCACCTCTGCGCTCTGCCACCCTGAGGCAATGAGGAAATCACTCCAGCAGGCTCTGTGCCCCTGACTGGCTGCTGGGCCCTGCATCTCGTGGACACCTGAGGCTGGCTCGGCTGCACTAAGGGGCGGGTGCCCAGCTACGTTCCTCTCCCACCTGGCTCCCAGCTATGTTCCTCCTCCATCTGGCTCCCATGCACTTGCTGGAGACTTGGAACAGCCGCTATGGCGGCGGACAGGCCCTGGCCCCTGGCGCCCAAACCCTGGAGGCTCACACAGTTCCTCACACTTCCACACAGTTCCTCACAGAGTTCCTCACACAGTTCCACACAGATCCTCACACAGTTCTACACAGTTCCACACAGATCCACACAGATCCTCACACAGTTCTACAGTTCCACATAGTTCCTCACAGTTCCACACACATTTCCAGTTTCTCATATAGTTCCACACACAGTTCCTCAGTTCCACACAGAGTTCCACAGAGTTCCTCACACAGTTCCAGAGTTCCCAACACAGTTCCTCACAGATCCACACAGATCCTCACACAGTTCCACACAGTTCCACACATATCCACACAGATCCTCACACAGTTCCACACAGTTCCTCTCACAGTTCCACACAGATCCTC
>PVKS010017804.1:0-41248 GCA_004027875.1 Aplodontia rufa
TAGGATTCATTTTGTCCCTGTACAAACAGGTTACAAGGAGCAAAGTCAGGATGTTGTCCCAGGCATAAATAAACCTTAAAACTTAAAGTTAAATGTTCTCAAATTCTTAAGAGGGAGATAATTAGAATGTATTATATACTTGCCAGTTGCAGTGGTGCATGCCTGTAATACCAGCAACCCAGGAGTCTGAGGGAGGAGGATCGCAAGTTAGAGGCCCACCAGGACAACTTAGCAAGACCGTGCCTCAAAATAAAAAATAAAAATGGAGCTGGAGTGGTGGCTCAGCAGTTGTAGCACCGGCCTGGCTGGGTTTGAATCCCAAGCACCACATACACAACTAAATGTCAGGGAAGCAAAGGCCAAATGAAAAAATAATAATAAAATCATTTCTCTTCCTCTTCTTCTCTCTCTCTCTCTCTCGCTCTTTCTCTTTAAAAAATTAAACTAAATTAAAAGGACTGGGGATGGGCTGGAGCAGCGGCTCCGCAGTTACGATGCTTGCCCAGCTTGCGAGAGCACACAGGTTCAAACCCCAGCACCCACGTACACAAGTAAGTGTCAGAGCAACGAAAGCCATGTGAAAAACTCAATAAAAATTGACTGTCTCTTCCTTGCTCTCTCTCTCTCTCTCTCTCTGTCCTTCTTTCTTAAAAGGACTGGGGATGCAACTAAGTAGTAGAGCACCCTTGACTTGAAGCCCGAGTACCAAAACAATAAAAGATTACGTATTTAAAAACTGTTTAGAGACTAGATTGGAAGTGTTTTCAACACAAAAATAAATAAACAAGCATGCAGCATGAACTAAATGTGCATTGACTTGATTTCGCCATCCCACACATGTGTGGATTTCAAAATACCATGTTGCACATCGTAAATACATAAAATCTCATCTGTCGAGTTAAAAATAAATATATAAAAAAAATTTTAAAGACTGAGAATTCCTGAAAGGGAATTGGAAGGCGAGGAACTTGGCAGGTCTGAGTAGAGTCCGATTTGGAAGGGAACTGCCTGTTGGGAACAGAAGAAAACTTTCGGGCTTTAATGTCATTTGCATTGTGAAGCAATCTCCGTCTTTTGACATGAAACACACACGCCCTTTTCCCCCCCTAGAGAAAATAAATGATTTTGCCTTAGGAGGCTGTTGATTTTTGTGGGAAGAGATTTGAACAAAACAAAGAGTCAATAAAATTTAAAAGTCTGCCCAAATTTCGGAGATGAAACTGTCCTCTGGAGGTGATGATCTTAAAATTAGGGTGTGAGTACCACCAGTCATCAGCAGAATTACCTACTTCAGAGGTTCTTGTTTCTTCCTCTTCTTACTAATAAAGCAGGAGTTCCACATGTTTCTTTTAATTTCACAAGAAGCACAAATATTGTCCTGTTGTCAGTCCATTAAACACTCCAAAAATCTATAAGCTGTAAGTTTCCCCTCCCAGCGTTCCTGACCCACGCCATGTGTGCGATTTCAGAACCGGTTCTTCAGGACTCGCTCCACTTCTGTGCACCCGCCTTCCCACCTGCCCTCCACCAGAGTACCCCTTACCGTGGCTTTCCCACGACCTGTCCACCTTCCTACCACAGGACTTGAGTGCCTGCCAGCAGTGAAAAGCCTGGACAGAGGGGATGCACACTCACTGATGGGCATTTGCACCAAGGGCTGATGTTCTGAATGTGACAGTCATAACGGAAAAAGATGAAGCCCATCTGAGGTCCTTTGCACATTGCGCCAGGTGGGCTAACGTTTTATGTAAAGAATCCGAGTGTGAATATGTCTGGCTTTGCAGACTGTACAGTCTCTGTCACAACTTCCAACTGCGCCAGCATTGCGCAAGAGGAATAGACAAAGGGGAAGGGAAACCGAGAGAAGGGACCGCACAGGGAAAGTTCACAGAGTGATCAAACTGGGCCTCAACTGGGTCCTCTTGGCCTCTCTGCTGCGGAGGAGGGGGCAGACTCCCCTTCCCACCCACAGGAGGGAGGTGTAGTCTTGTTGAACAAACAGGCAGGCAAGGGGTTGGGGGTGTAAAGCAGATTTCCCCACAATCCTGCCAGGATCCTACCATCTGTACATCGGATAGGCTGAGTGAAAACAGGAGCTCTGAAAACAGGGCCTGAACTGGGACAATGTGTGGCACCCGCTTTGGAGGAGAGAACGTTGGCCCTTCCCATCTGTAAGTGGGTCTGCCTGAATCATCTTGAGCACCCAGGCAAGGCGGGATGGAACTTCGTCTTGGACCCTCATTACCATCTCCCAGAACCCCTACAGACTGAGCACAACCTCAGCCGAAAGGGAAATGGAAGCTGGGAGCCGGGAACTGGGGTCACAGGGCATTTAAACCAGAGATAAGTGGAACAGAGGACTGAAAGTGTCAGCACCCAGCAACATCCTCCCGGCCTCCCTCCCCAAGTCACAAGCCTCTAGGCTCTGGGACAACATTCCGGGATAGTCAGACTTGTGACCAGCAGAGGGCGCTCCAGATCTACACATCAGACCTCCCTTTTCTCCCTCTTTTTGTATGCACGTGTACTTCTTTTTAGTAAATGTCCTTGCTGTGGACTTTCGCCTTACTTATTTCTTACCTTCCCCCGGAACATTTTCTTCAGTGTACACATTAGTCCTCACCACACCACCTGAGGCCAGGGCTCCTGGCCAGCACATTTCATTTTTATGCTACGTAGCCCCAGTTCACTTCTCCATTACCCACATCTTCTGTATTCTCCAGCAACAGCCAAATCCTGTTCTCTCTCACCCTCCTTAACATAATTACCCCAGTCTCTCCGTCTCTCTCTCTCCATTTTTTTTCTCTTTTTGGTATTCAGATCATCTTACAACATCTACTCCCTCTAGCTCTAGCTCCCTAAGGACAGTATCTCTCTACCTTCCTACCTCATTTCTTTTGCTCTCAGGTGTCTGTAAGCTTATCACGAATTAGCTCCATCTCCAACCACCTGTCACAGATAGGCTGCGTGCAGACAGGGGCTCTGCTTTGGGCCTTACCTGGAACAACTCTGAAAGTTCTCCATGGTGGAAGGGAAAGTGGATCCTACCTCCCACCCATGAGGAGAGTGGGCAGTAGCCACCTTGATCTTTGGACAGATGAGAAGAGGTTGGGTCACCAAGGCAGACGTCTCCATAATCCTGCCAAGTCCCAAATGCCTGTCACAGACAGGCTGCGTGCAAACAGGAGCTCTGCAGCCCACCTGCAAGGAGGCTGGTTTCTCCACAGTGGATTGGAGAGTGGATGAGGAGGTCAGACAGAAAAGTCATCTTGACCACAAAGTCATGCAAGAAGGAGTCAGGACTCCCAACAAACCTCTCCACAATCCTGCCAGGACTTTGCCAAACCAAGAAAAACAGCTCTGGTAAAAAAGCCCAGACATCAACCAGCACAGAGAGATTCAGGTCAGAGGAGCACAGAAGACCTCAGCTGAGCCAAGTCCCCCTCACCAAATTGGCCCATGTGACTGCCTAAGGTGAGTACATAGCACCCAAGAGAGCACAGGGTCCATCCAGGGCCAAGAGGTCTGGGAGAATTGCGTGTACCTTCAGTAGAGGGAGTGCTGCCCTGCACTCGCACCCCCCATCCCCGCACCTGGAATCTGGAAGCCTTCTAGTGTTACAGCTCCCCCAGTGGTGACCAGCAGAGGACTGCCCCTGAGATCATGAATCCACCTGAATTCCTTGGGGAAGTGGTATCCCAGAAAACCCCAGAAGGCACGGGTTATCATAAAGATCAAAAATAGTTCACAAGTTAGGGAACCTGCTATTGACCTCAACCATCCTGACAGAACCCCCAACCAAAGAAAGGGAGGGGACAAAAACCCCCAACCCAACAACTAGATCCCAAAGGGGAACAAGACAGGAGTCTCCAGACCTGCTCCCCAGCACCAACCCACTCTTCACATTCAGCAGAACAAACAATTCAATCTTACACAAAGGCTCACACACAAAATAAGATGAAAAAGAATCTACTTCAATTCAAGGTCCAACAGGAAATTCTCCAAAAATGAGGAATCAGGCTAGAAAAGCTTCACCTCAAACCCACAACTCCCAAACCATGTAGTCCATGGATAGGGAGTAGGAGGCAAACCTGGAAAACAACTGTCAACGATCTGATTACTAAAACAATCAAAGACCTGAAAGAAGATCTAAAGAAGGAAATATGATAGCAAACACAGGAGATGAAAAGCTTCTTCAACAAAGAAATGGATACACTGAACAGAGAAGTTGAAACCCCCAGTCTGATGGTTTGAATATGAGTGTCCCCCAAAAGCTCATGTTGATAATTCGAGATGGCTGAAGTGAAATAGCTGGGTTTAAAAAGGCTTGACCCAATTGGTGAGTTAACCCTACGGGGACTGACTGGCAACTGGGGCTGGAGGGGGGAGGTCACTGGGGACGTGTCTTTGGGGTATATATTCTGCGTTTGGTGTGGAGTTTCACTCTCTGCTCTGCTTCCCCATGTGATGCCTTCCACTGTTCATCTCTGGAGCCATGTTTGCTGCCATGAGGTTCAGCCTCACCTCCAACCCTGAGGAAGAGAGCCAGCCTTCTGTGGACTAAGACCTCCAAAACCATGAGCCCACAAAATAAACTTCTTCTAAAATTATTCTGTTCAGGTCCTTTAGTCACAAAAAGAATAAAAGCTGACTAAAACAGAAATTGGTACCAGAAGTGGGGTCGTTGCTGTGACTATCCTGATCATGTGGCTAAGAAGCTTTTGGAGCTTATTGAAATTTGTGGGAGGAATTTTGGAAATTTTGATGATGCAGGGTAGAAAAGTTTTAGCTTGTTGCAAACAGAGCTCAGTGGGTGATTCTAGTGGGAACTCAGAAGACCAGAATCCTGATAGGACTGTTCTAAGTAAAGACAGGGCTCAAGAGGTTCCAGAGGAGGAGGGCCCTATTGAAAATTGAACTGGAGACCATTTAGGTTATGTTCTGGCTAAGAAGTTGTGTGCATTTTGCCCATGTCCAAAGTCTTTCTCTGAGTCTTATTTTAAAGGTGATGTACTTCTTAATCTAGTGGAAGAAATTTCCAAGCAGTATAGTATTCAGGCAGCAGCATGGGTATTGCTGGCAGCTTCTAGTCAAGTTTATGGTGATATTCATTCTAGAAAGCAGAGGAGAAATATTTGAAAAACTTGGAGTTGAAAGGTGGGCATAAAACTGGAGCCAAGGAAGTGGCTGCTGTTAAAGATAACCACCATTAAGGAAGTAATGACTTTGCCCAGAGGCAAGATGGCTGGAGGGCATCACAGGAATTGACAAAACCACACCAATCTCAAGCCCAGAGTAAAAATTCCTTTGCGAAGAGAAAATTGGGGCACCCTGCTTGTACAGATGGGAGCCTAGGAAACTATTTGTGTATGCTCATCCACCCAGGCACTCAGAGACTGCTGCAGCCACCATCCCTGGAGGCTTAGCTGCTGCTCAAGATGACAGCAGACCTTGGCAAAAACCAGGTGGTACTGGTTCTGCTGGATTGCAGGATGCTGGAGTTAGAGGGTCATGGAGGCCTCCACTGAGATTTCAGAGGAAGACCTGGGCAGCCAGGCAAAGCACCCTAGGGTCAGAATCCCTGCAGGAAGCCCCCAAGAAGACAATGCATGGAGATATGAGGAGGAAGCCAAAGCTGCAGATTAAGAAATGCCAGTACCATGCGACCACTGCTGAGGAAAGCTGCAGGAATTGAGCACAGACAAGAGAGGACATGTGGCTGCCACCAGCAAGGTAATAGGGGTGGAGCTACATAAGCCTTTTGTAGAGAACAACACAATGCCACGTGCTCCAGATGCTGGACATGGAACTACAGGACTTGTTTGCCCAGCTGGATTTCAGTCTTGCTTTGGTCCCATCCCTTCTTTTTATGCCCCTATTTGTCTGAATGGAAATATTTCCTATGTGCCTTTATATATTGGACATATGTAACTTGATTTAGTTTCTTACAGGGGTTCACATTTAGAATTTGCCTTGAGTCTCAGAGGAGACTTTGGACTTGGACTTTTGGGCAATTTTTGAACTGTAGAGAGTATGGGGACTCTTGAAAGTGGATTAAAATATTTTGCATTGTAGATTGGTGAGCTTTTGGGGGACAGGAGTGGAATGTTATGCTTTGAATATGAGGTGTCCCCCAAAAGCTCACATGTGACAATTCAGGAAGCCTGAGATTAAATGATTGGGTTAGAAATGCCTGAATCCAATCCCCTATAAGGGGATTAACTCACTGATCGAATTAATGAGTGGTCAGTTAAGCCCATAAGATTAACTGGCAACTGTAGGCTGGTGGGGTGTGGCTGGAGGTGGGTCATTGGGGGTGTGACCTTGGGATATATTTTCTGTATCTGGTATGGTGTTTCACTCTCTGCTCTGCTTCCCCATTTGACACCTTCAGCTGCTTGTCTTTCTGCAGCCATGCCTGCCACCATGATGTTCAGCCTCACATCCAGTGAGGAATGGTGACAACATCCTGTGGACCAAGACCTCCAAAACCATAAGCCCTCAAAATAAACATTCCCTTCTAAAATAGTTCTGGCCAGGTCAGGAAAAACACTCTGACTAAAACACTTAGATAGGCTGAGTAAGATTGAGTCCATGGATGACCAAAAAGAAAACAAACTCACAAAGAATGATCAGATTGTCTGGGATAAAATCAGAGGAAACATTCTCAGTCACAGAAATACAAGAAGAAATCAAAACACAAATGAACAGCATACAGAACATTCTCAAAGAAACAGAAAAAGAAAATTTTCTCCTATTAGAGTCAGATATGCAACACCCAAGAATTTTATAGGACACCCAGTAGGCCTAGTCAAATGAGAAGTTCAACAAGACACATTAAATTCAAAATAAATAACAGGGAATCAAGGAAAGAATATTAAAATCTGCAAGAGAGAAAAGTCAAATCCCAATCAGAGGCAAACCAGAGGATCACCTCTGATATTCAACTCAGATCCTAGAAGCAAGAAGATCCCGGAAGGAGATATTTCAATCTCTGAATGACTACAACCTACAGTCACGAATACTATACCCAGAAAAACTCAGATTCAAATTTGAAAGACAAATAAGAACATTTCACAATAAAATCAAGCTTTCAGCATTCATGAACAGAAACCCAACATTACAAAGATTTCTCAAAGATAAACTCCAGAGGGCTTCCGCCTTCCTGCTTCCAGTCTGGCAAATTTAACCCTCTCAGAAGTATACTGTGGAACCAGAGAAGGCAAACCACCAAGGGTCATCTGAAATTGTGCTTGGCTCTCTGATAATTCCTGGACAAAATTAGAGACCACTACTCAAGGACAAGCCCACACCCCCCCACCCCCAGTTTTCCTAAGACTGCTATAAAGATGTTTGACAAAAAAGCTTGGGCTGAGTTGTGGAGTGGGCTGCAAAAGATCCATATGGTTCCTTACAACAGTTATTGTGGCCCTTACTCCACTGTTCCTAGCAAGAGCTGTGCTGTCCTGGAAATTGGCCAAGATGATTGAAGCCAGAGAGAAGGAGCAAAAAGAAATAAGCATCAAGAAAATATTGCAAAAGCTAAAACGACTGAAAAAGGACTGAAGAATGAACAGGTTCTGCAACCAGAGAAAAAATCATTTGGAATATTTTGTAGCTTTGGAAGAACTCATTAAGGTTTATTTGTATTTCATTACAGTATTATTCAGTAAAGGAAATCTAACCATATAGAAGAATCGTGTTAGTTTTGCCCTCAATACAGTAGTTTTAGGCATGGATGTAGAAGTTTGTTGCTATCTACTGTCAATTATTATAAATAAGCACTTATTATACAGGTTGAACATCCCTAATCTAAAAATCCCAAACCCAAAATGCTCCGAAATCTAAAACATTTTTGTGCAGAGACATGATGTCACAAGTGGGAAATTCCATACTTGAACCTCTTAAAGGGTCTTAGTCAAAACACAAATACACTAAAAAAAAATCTCATAAAAATATCACATAAAATTACCTTCAAGCTATATGAAACAAATGAATGTTGTGTTTAGACTTAGATTTGATCCTCAATATTCATTGTGTATATGCAAATATTCTAGAATTTGAAAAAAATCTAAACGACTTCTGGTCCCAAGCATTTCATATATGGAATACTCAAATTGTAGTACAAATTCTTCAAAATGTGACATAAGTCATTTTTTCATTTTGCAACTTATGTACTGACATGAAAACATTCTTTGGTGAAAAATCAGTTTGGATTATGAGCTGTATTCAAACAGTGGCTTAAAATGGGGTCCTGTTCTGGACAAAAAATGTTAAGAATTTAAAAGTCAGAATTACTGAGGTGAAAAGTTTATTTTGGCTTAAAGGACGTACAGTATATTAATCGTACTTTTTATCATTATTGCGTATTCCTTGGACTGTAATCATTTCTGGATTTCTCAAAGTAAAATAGTATTATTCAATGAATTCAATGAATAGATATATGAGAAAGTGTTCTACATCACTAACAATCAGAGAAATACAAATCAAAACTGCACTGAGATTCCACCTCACTCCAGTCAGAATAGTAAAAATGAATGTGAACAATAACATGCTGGAGGGGTTTTGGAGAGAAAGAAATACTAACACACTGTTGATGGGACTGCAAACTCGTACAACCACTCTGGCAAGCAGTGTGGAGACTCCTCAAGAAATTAGGGATGGAACCACCAACAACCCAGCTATCCCACTACTGGGTATTTTTCCAGAAGAGCTAGAATCAGCTTATTACAGAGATACAGTTACATCAATGCTTATGGCAGTTTAATTTGCAACAGGAAAATTATGGAAGCAACCTAGATGCCCTTCACTGGATGACTGGATCCAAAAACTGTGATATATGTATACAATGGAGTTCTACTAGACAGAACAATATCATTGGTTTTGCAGATAAATAGATGAAAATGGAAAAAATGTGCTAAATTAAACAAGCCAAACACAAAGACTTAAGGGTCAAATGTTTTCTCTCCTATGTGGAAGCTAGAGTAAAACCTAAGATAGGATGAAAGTTAGTCAAGTTTATTTAACAGACCACCAAAATTGAAGTCACACACAAGCTGTGGGAACTATAGCTATGAAGGAAGGGAGGAGAGGGAGGGAAACAGAGGTGATCAATACTGTACAGTACACTTGACTCCCATGAAAAGCCCAAATGTGCCCAGGTAGGCACACCGATCTAGTAATTTCAATGTTTAAAATGCATGTGTACGGCCATTTATATCTGTAACTTGGGGGAATTACAGAGGAGACATGAGATGGGGAAATGGGTGAATGGGAGATCCTGGATGAGGATCAGGTTTATATCAGTTGTCATTACATATGCATGTGTGAATGTGAACCAACAAATCCCTTCATTATGTAAGATGATATAAGTGTGTGTGTCTGTGTGTCTGTGTGTGTAAACACCACCCCCAGGTTTCCTTTAGGTTTTATTGATGGGAAGTTTCCATCATGGTGACACCAGTGCAGGAGCACTAAGCCTTGGCACGAAAACCACAGTTATCACCCAAAACACACAGCCCATGGAGACGGAGCTTCCCAGACCTACTACGAAAACCTGCCATGCGGAAAACCCCAGGCTGCTTCCTCTTTGGGCAGGGAACACTCCACGTGCACTCTACGTCCACTTCACTTTAAAACACTCTCAGTGCTTATTCTGAGTCTCTGACCAAAATCTTTCAAGAAGACAAGAACTGAGGAGTAATGCTGCCCAGTATCAAGGCTGAGATGCAGAGTGGTCTTGACCTGTTGCTTAACAATGCAAACATACTTGACAGTGTACAGTCACAGGGCAGAGATACAAAGGTTACGTCGTGGGTTTTTACCACAATTAAAAACAAAACCTTTAAGGTAAAAAATTGCTTGCAAACTCAATATCAGGGTTATATTTGATGAAACAGTACCTAAACATCCAGGTGACGACTCAGTCACTACTGAGTGCCTCTGCTGCCACTACTTGATTGATACACAAACTTTCACAATTGTGTAGTTGTAGCTGGGCACAGGGGTGCACACCTGCAATTCCAGCAGCTCAGATGGTGGAGGCAGGAGGATGCAAGTTCAAACCCAGCCTCAACAAATCAACAAAGCCCTAAGCAACCCAGAGAGCCCCTGTCTCAAAATCAGAACGGGACTGGAGAGGTTGCTTAGTGGTGGAGCACTTGCCTGGCATGCACAAGGACCCAGGTTTGATCCCCAGCACCACATACACAACTAAGTGTCAGAGAAACAAAAACCAGATGAAAAATAAATAAAATTGATAATATCCATCTTTCCCTCTCTCCTTCTCTCTCCCTCCCCTCCCCCCTCCCCATCAATAAAAAAAATTAAAAATAAAAAGGGCTTGGGTTCAGTGGTTAAGCCACCCTGATACCAATTTTTTTTTAAAAAACTAGATTATATAGTTATGCAAAAAAGTATGATTAGAACATCTAGAAATCTGAAAACCAGGGCTGGAGTGGTGGCTCAGCAGTTACAGTGCTTGCCTGACATGTGCAAAGATGTAAGTTCTAACCCCAGCACCATGTACATAACAAAGTGTCAGAGGAACTAAAGCCACATGAGAAACTAATAAAACTGATTCTCTTTCTCTCTCTCTCTCTCTCACTCTCCCCTCTCTCCTTAAAAAAAAAAAAAAAAAAAAAAAACAGAAAACTCAAAAGGGTATTTCTCTGGGAACTCAGTGCACATTTCTGTTTAGGTTTAAAATGTTTCTGGATATCAGCATGAAGGGAGAAGAAGATAGCACAGGAGAGGATGTGGGGGAAAGGGAACACTGTTACATTGTCCGTGGGGTTGAAAATCAGTGCAATCACTATGGAAATCAGTATGCCGGTCCCTCGAAAGACAAGGCACCAAAGCACCGTATGACCCCTCGGTACTTAACATGAAGAATTAAAGTCATCATACTGTAGCGACACATGCATACCCACGTTTATAGCAGCACAATCCACAACAGCCCAACTATGCAACCAGCCTCGGTGTCCACCAGTGGACACATGGATAAAGAAAATGTGGTGTACGTACCCAATGAAGATATTTTCAGCCATAAAGAAAAATGAGGCACAGGGCCGCTGGGCGCGGTGGCTGCGGGGTCGGGAGGGTCGGGAGGGCAGGTGTGGGGCCGGGCCTGGGCGCCGCCTTCCTCATCCGCGCCGGGCCTGGACGCCGCAACCAGTAATTGACCAAAGCCGGAGCCCTTCCCAGGGTGGCCAGGCCGCGCGGTACCATCTCATGGGAGATTGCATCCCAAATTTCCCTTACCCTGAGCTGTGAGCCCACCGGCATGGTACTTGAGGAAGCTGCTGAGTCTGCTCAGTGCCCATGCCCATCCCTCACCAGCCCCAGTGCCAGAGATGTGGTTCGGAGAAGGCACAAGAGGAGGAGCCGACAGCACCAGCGCTTCATGGCCCGCAAGGCAGTGCTGCAGGAACAAGGCTGCTGAGCATGCCACCAGAACCAGCATCCTCCCTGCTACCCGCCCCACTGGGGTGCGGCCAGGCACTGAAGCTGCGGCCAGTGGGAGGCAGCATCCCAGGACTGAATTTGGCAGCAGTGGCCCGCGTAATAAAAGGCCCACCTCCCAACAAGTGTGTAGCTATCGACTGTGAGATGGTGGGAACAGGACCCCGAGGGCGGTGAGTGAGCTGGCCCGTTGCTCTGTGGTGAGTTACCATGGTGACGTCCTCTATGACAAGTACATCCGGCCTGAGATGCCCATTGTTGACTACCGTACTCGCTGGAGTGGCATCAGCCGGCAGCACATGCGCAAGGCCATCCCATTCCAGGTGGCCCAGAAAGAGACCCTTAAGCTCCTGAAGGGCAAGGTTGTAGTGGGACACGCGCTGCACAATGACTTCCAGGCCCTCAAGTACATCCACCCTGGGAGCCAGACCCGGGATACCACTTACGTCCCAAATTTGCTCAGTCAGCCTGATCTCCCCACCCGAGCCCGGGTCTCTCTTAAGGACCTGGCCTTCAGCTGCTGCATAAGAAGATCCAGGTGAGCCAGCATGGGCACTCATCTGTGGAAGACGCCACAACAGCCATGGAGCTGTACCGGCTGGTGGAGACGCAGTGGGAGCAGCAGGCTGCCAGTAACCTCTGGGCCCACCCTGAGGACAGAGAGCAGGATAGCAGCACCGACATGGAGCAGTATATGAAGGACCAGTACTGGCCTGATGACCTGGCCCAGAATACCAGAGGAGGAACAGGGGAAGCACAGGACGGAAGGGAGTGAGAGGAAGGGGTATGGTGGACAGGAAGTAGGGGCCAGGGCAGCACTGGGTTGTCCATCCTGGGCAAGGCTGGCAGGATGCAGCCTGGCAGCCCTAGGGTCAGAACAGCTGGGATCCTTGTCCTCCACACTCTCCGCCTCCTACACAGCCTGAGGGCTGTTGGGTTTCTTTCTCCTCACTCCAGTGTTTTGCTAATGTCACTTAATCCATGGAAATGCAGGTGGATTAGCCTTCCCCACCTCCTGTCTCCTGGAGTCACCACACTATGCTAGCTATAGGGATAACATCTCCTGAGGGGAGGGGAGAGAAGGGTGGGGTCAGTACTCTGGAGCTCTCTTAAGTCAGTTTATGGACAAAATTTTAGTTCTCATTGCTGCCTCCTACCTCTTCCTAACAGTCATGTTCAGGTTCACAATAAATATGTCCTGAAGGTAAAAGAGTCAACAGGCCTCTAAAGGGGACATTTCTTCCCATCTCTGAGTTGGAACTCTGGTTACAGCCGTTATAGGAAGTCTATGTCCCGCACCTCCCTGCTAGGCTACAGTGAAATAGGAGAGCCCACAGCCTCCCATGTGGCGTTGGCCCAGCCTCTTTATAAGCTTGGCATCAGAATTAACATGGCACAGCTCAGGTGGGAGAGCAGAGAAGCTCTGGATGAAAACTGCCTTGTTTAATTTGACCTCAATCAGGAATTCCCTTGCCTGTCCAACCCTAAGCTCCCTTACGCCAAAGCCTGAGCAACAGGACGGTGGTTTGAATTGTGGGCCTCATGCAGAGCGTCATCAGTCTTTGAAGTGGAGTCTATGTAACTGCTAGGGCAGTTGTGCAGTGTCCCTGTACCTGGTGTCTTGCCAGCTCTATGATTAACAGCTATTGCGGTTTTTGAGTTTTTAATTTCTATAAAAATATTCTCATTTTCTGAAGGGCAATTTTTGGGTACTAAGACAACCAAGGGCTTGGGTTACACAGACTTCCAAGCCCCATCTTTATTGCCACAGCATTGAGACTTCAGGAAAGCTCGAGACTTTGCCCTTGAGCCTGTTTCCTCATCTGCAAGATGGGGAGAGTGATACAGCCTGCCTCACACCGTGGTTAGGCAGGTTCAGGGGCCGTGCATATATCCTCATGGATGAGCTGCTGTTGGCTTAGGACAGTGCCCACTGTGCCCCAGAGAGAGTTGCCCTTGCTTGCCTGTTCCAGCAGGTGGGGCCTGGGCTCATGCAAGCTAGGGCAAGGACAGGGCACGGAGCTTTAGCGTGTCTTGTATGTGACCACCAGGTGCTGGCTTCTTGTCCGCATCCCGTCACTGTGTGTGGGAAGTGGTGACAGAGCATGGCAACACAGGGTCAGGGAGGGAGGAACACTACTAAAACTGTACTACCCACTCGTTAGCTGAGGCTTCACTGCGTAAACCCACGGTCAGACACTGGTCACTGGCTCCTCCCTGTCAGCAGAGGAGAAAGCTGGCCGGCCGGCTCTAGGGCTACGATCCGAATTCCTTAAAAATCTGTTGCCAGATGCACAGCCAAGCAGTAGCTTCGGTTGGTTTGTGGGCTGAAGGGAGATGGAGCTGTTACAGTGGGGAAACGTACTGTTGAAAATTGTTTTGTTGTAGAACCATTTGTTCTGGAATAAAACACAATTGGAAAAGTGGGTGGAAAAAAAAGAAAAATGAAATTAAATCATTTGCAGGAAAATGGGTGGAGCTAGACACCATTAAGAAGTGAAATAAGCCAAACTCAGGAAGTCGAGAGTCACGTTTTCTCTCCTATGTGGAAGTCAGAGAGGAAAAAGGAAAAGAAAGGTGAGAGAGGGGACACCACGTGAAAATCAAAAGGACCAGAGAGCGGAGGAAAGGGAGCGGGCGCGGGAGGAGGGAAGGGAAGGCAGAGACATTGGGGCATGATCATGGCTGAAGCATATTGCTGTATTGTGTCCACGTATGAATACTGGGGATTGACAAGTATTCGTGACAACAAACCCACCCTTGTGTACAACTATAATGCATGTTTGGGGTGCACGTTATGAAGCTCAAAGTACCAATGAAAGGGCAATGCTCCTCTAGAGGCTTCTGTCCACCTCGTGTCAGCTCCAGCTGGAAGAAATGTCCTATTTGTCCCATGCGCATCATAAAAGCAGCAAGTATCTCTATATTGGTCTCCACCTTGTACATAGTGAGTAAACAACAGTTTCACAAGGAGGTAATCACACTATAGAAATATAGAGCATGAATGAAATCCAGATCATGGTGTGAAGGTTCCAGCACTCGGATGCCGCTGCCAGACCTTCAGGGCTCTTTTCCCTCCTTCAGCACTGTCAGCGTCCGGAAAAGTCTTTACAGGAAGGCAAGGCTGAGGAAAGAGCTTAAACCACATGAACGAAGCGCTAGGCCATGCTGGTCCTCTGTGTGCTGTGAAAATCAGGAAAATCCCCGATTCTGCAGGAACTGGGCATCAAATACGTCCTTGGTGACTTTCTTCAAATGTCTGAAGTGATGTGTTTCTTGTAACAAACACAACTCTTTTATTTCTCTTCTTCGTGGCTTAAAGGACATCAGTCCTTATTTCTTCTATAAAACAAGGAAATCAAGATGAGAGAATCTAATTCTCCCGGTAAGAAAATCAATTTAAAGTAATACATAGAGAATCTTCCTGCTGCCGTGTTCGGATCTCTCTGCTCCATCCTCCAGGGCATGTTTTATCCTTTCAGCTCATGACAGCACAGAAAACTAATTACACATTTCCTTGCCCCCTAACATACATTGAGGTGACCAAAAATATGTTAAGATAAATTTTAGCCATGGCCAGTAGTGTGGCAACCAGATGGGCGCCAAGCTCTGGGAGGTGATCAGTGAACACAGTGGCCAACATCAGGGTACCTGCCATGGGAGCAGCAACCTCAGCTGGACTGCATCTCCATGTGCTACAGTGAAGCCACAGGTGACAAATATGTTCCTTGTGCCATCCTGGTGGATCTAGAACCTGGGACCGAGACTCCATTCACTCAGGTTCTTTTGGCCAGCTCTTTAGAACAGACAACTGTGTTTGTGGTCAGTCTGAGGCAGGTAACAACTGGGCCAAGGGCTGAGCTTGGTTGACTCAGTCCTCGGTGGTATGGAAAGTGGCAGAGAGCTGTGACTGCAACAGGGCTTCCTCCCACTCACTGGGAGCGGGCACAGGCTCAGAATGGACACCCTGTTCGTTAGCAAGATCCTTGAAGATTATCCTGACCACGTCATGAGCACCTTCAGTGTAGTGCCCTCACCCAAAGTGTCCATCACTGGGGTTGAGCCCTAAAGTGCCACCCTCCCTGCCCATCAGTTGGTGGAGAACATTGATGGGACCTACTGAATTGACCATCAGGCCATTTATGACATCTGCTTCCACATTCTCAAGCTGACCACACCAACCTACAGGGACCAGAACTACCTTGTCTCGGCCACCATAAGTGGTGTCACTACCTGCCTCCACTTCCCTGGCCA
This sequence comes from Aplodontia rufa, assembly GCA_004027875.1. NCBI lineage: Eukaryota > Metazoa > Chordata > Mammalia > Rodentia > Aplodontiidae > Aplodontia > Aplodontia rufa. Next base: position 15,718 of record PVKS010017804.1, read on the forward strand.
GCTCAATGCTGACCTCTGCAAGCGAGCAGGCAACATGGTGCCCTTCCCACATCTCCACTTCTTCATGCCTGGCTTTGCCCCTCTTACCAGCTGTGGAAGCCAGCAGTATCAGGCCCTCACCACACCTGAACTCACCCAGCAGATCTTCAGAGCCAAGAACATGATGGCTGCCTGTGACCCCCGCCATGGCCAATACCTCACTGTGGCTGCTGCCTTCTGTGTACAGATGTCCATGAAGGCAGTGGATGAGCAGATGCTTAACGTGCAGAACAGGAAGAGCAGCTACTTCGTGGAATGGATCCCAACAATGTCAAGACAGCTGTCTGTGACATCCCACCCAGTGGCCTCAAGATGGCAGTCACCTTCACTGGCAACCTCATAGTCATCTGGGAGCTCTTCAAGTGCGTCTCAGAGCAGTTCACTGCCGTGTTCCACCAGAAGGCCTCCTTCACCGGTGCACAGGTGAGGCTGTGGACAAGATGGAGTTCGCTGAGGCCGAGAGCAACGTTAACGACCTCATCTTCAAGTATCAGCAGTACCAGGATGCCACCACAGAAGAGGAGGAGGATTTCTGTGAGGCCGAACAGGAGGCCTAAGGCAGCTCCCCCATCACCTCAGGCTTCTCACTTCTCCAAGCCTTCAGCTGCCCCTTTTTTCCTTCAAAATTTGTTTTCCACTTCTTTCTTTTCTTTTTCCTTTTGGGAGGGGTGAAGAACAGTGCCTGACACATAGTAGGCACTCAATAAATATTTGTTGCAGGCCTCCCCTTTCTCCACTCCAGAAAATTTGATTTCTTCCATCCTGGGTTACCCTGTATTCCCTTGTGACACCCACTTCTCACATCCATCCAGTTAATATCTCCTGTTTCCAAAATGATTCTCTCAGGAAGCTGGGTCTCATCCAGATCCCATTTAGAAACATCTAGCTGCTGAAAATCCGGACAGTGGTCACCATCCTAAGCCAGATTAGTATGAGGTAGAAGGTAACAGTAAGTAGAAGTCACCTGTAGTGATAAGGATGGATTTTTCCATTCCAGGACAGTTTTAAAGAGGAGAATCTATTCTTTTAGAGTAATTTCCAGGCATTTCTAGGAACCAGCTCTCGGGTTCAGGAGAGGTGAAAACAGTGTTAGTTTCATTTGCAGTCTCCCTCTCAGCTGCTCTGAGTTCTGCTCTCCCTTTGGAGGGATGGGCTCCATTTCTGCGAATCCTTCCCTACCCACTTTACCTCTCTCACCAAGTATTTCAAATGGGAGAAGGCCAGCCTTGGTCCCTAAGCCTCTAGAAATGTCCTCCCCATCCCTGACTTTTTCTCCCCCGCCCCATCCCCCCCAGCAAAATAATAACATCCATGCTACATGGAAAGGTACACACTGCCTCCTAAATGTTGGTATTCTCCAGAAGAGGTGCAATGACACATCTGTCTCTCTCTTTCTTTTTTACAACATCTCTTTGCCTTTTGCTATTGCTTTTTTCTCCCTACCCTTGATTTTGCCCTATCCTACACTTCAGATTTCTATTTTGTGTTGAACTTGGCTGCATTCCTTTTCCTATTGAAAAGATGGCATTGCCCCAAGAGCCAAAAATAAATGGGAAAAAATAAAATAATATAAAAATTATACAAAGGTAGCTGATTTGCTTTTGAAAAAAGGAAACTGATCAGAATTTTGAATCTCTCCTTAAGAAAAATTTGCCCATGAAATCACCTAAGTGGATTTTTTTTTAATTAGTCAAACATCAGAAGTCCAAATTTGGATCAGATTTTCCACTAGATTGATCTTTCTCAGAAGTCTCACCTAACCTATATCTGTTAACTCACAAGTTAATGAAATAACGGAACTTAAGTGTGCCCTGGAGCTTATCTCTGTTGTAAAATTTACATCCTATTTCCTGTGCTTCATGGCTTGAGAAACACTGCTTTACAGAGTTATAAATAATCATAAAACTTAGTTACTGGAGAATTACTAATGTTTTTTTAAGTGTTAAACAAAGATAGTGGTTCTCAACTGAGAGTAATTTGTCCCCCAGGGATCATTTGGAAATGTCTAGGGATGTTTTTATTGTCACAACTACAGGGTGTATTTAGTGCACAGAAGCCAGAGATGTGGCTTAACAGTCCACAGGCACATGCAGCCCCCACAACAAAAAATTATCTGGGCCACCATACCCATAATGCCAAGGTAGCGAAAGCCTGACCCCTGACCTAGGATGTAAAGAGATTAGTGAGGAAATTTTTGTTGTTCTCTTCATTCTTTCCAAGGGTCGCCAGAGGTCGTTCATGCCCAGGTCTAGAGAAAGCTTAGTGCAATTGCTATTGAGGTGAGCAGCTTCACTTGCTCATGTCTGTACTGAATAAGTTTATAAATAATGTGCTTCAGGAAATTCTTCCAGGTTCCACATTAAGACAAAGCTTTTATATATACTAACAAGATAACATAACAAAATAATCAAACAAAACTGCCATGTAGCCCTGGAAAAGACCACAGGGACACGGGGATAAAATCACCCACAACTTCATGCAGAGAAACAGACTGCTGTTACAGACTGTCCGTATATCCTATCATAAAAAGGAATGCTCAATCCCTCTTCTGGGCGTTTTCCCAGAGGAGTTAGAATCAGCACATTACAGCAACACAGCAAAATCCAGTACATAGCAGTTCAATTTACAATAGCTAAATTATGGAATCAATCCAGATGCCCCTCACTGGATGAATGAGTGCAAAAACTGTGGTATATATATATATACCATGGAGTTCTACTCAGCAATTAGAAACAATGATATTGCAGCATCTGAAGGTAAATGGATGGTGATGGAAGAAATCATGCTGAGCAAAGTTAGCCAAACCCAGAGAATCAAGGGTCGAATGTTTTCACTCATTTGTGAAGGCTGGAGCTAAACCCAGGTCTGTGTGAAAGGCAGTTAATCTCATGTATTAGATCTAACAAAGGCATTGTAACACATTATCTAGGGCAATCATAGATATGTAGTGGGGAGGAAGGAGGATGGTGTAGGTGGGAAAGGGAAGAGAGAGAGAGAAGAGGGAGGGATGCAGGGGGTGATTCTGGTTTAAGAGTATATGCATATCATACTGTTACTTTAAATGCATTTATGATTGTACAATAACTCAATTCCTTAATAAAAATATTTTTAAAAAGAAATGCTCAGCAATGAATTGAATAATGATTAGAGAGAGCATAGGGAAGCTTGCAGCCACCCTCATCTCCCTTGCCTTGAGCTGAGTGGTGGTTATGAGGATATGCATTCTCAGTCATTAGCTTGCACACAGAAGGAGCTTTGGTGGAATTATCTCATGCCTTTAGCAAGTCTCATCCCAAGACTTGCAATTTGAGAGAACACTAAAAATGAAACAGACTCCCTTTGAAATCAAAAGCTTCTGTAAATCTTTATAGATCCTGTTCTCCATCTGAGTTAACTTCCTTTACAGAAATATGACACACTTCTAGGATGCCTAATGCTAAATCTACAATTCCTAGAATGCACATACTCATAACCACCACTCAGCTCAAGAGAGGGAAGATGAGAGTGACTCGCAAGCTTCCCTTATGCCCTCTCTAATCATTACTCAAAGGGCACCTACTCTCATCTTCTACCACCAGAGATCAGTTTTGTCTGTTCTTCAAGTTTTGTAGAAATGAGACAATAAAATAAGTACATGATCACCTGGCACAGAGGCACATGCCTGTAATCCAAGTAACTCAGGAGGTTGAGGCAGGAGATTTGCAAATTTGAGGCCAGCCTCAGCTGCTTAATGAGACCCTGTCTCAAAATTTAAAGTGACTGGGGATGTAGTTCAATGATAAAGTACCCCTGAGGACTGGGTACCGGGTTCAGTACTAATAAATAAATAAATAAAGCAAGCAAGCCCATGATCATTTCCAGATTCTTTCTCTCAACATTGTTTGGGACTTACCAGTGCTGTAGCAATAGGGCATTTACTTTCACTGCTCTGTAATACTGCATGACACTGATGTGCCAACATGTACTTGTCCCTTCTACTACTGATAAACTTTTCTATTTATTTCATTTTCTGGCTATTTTTTAAATGTTTCCAAGAACACCCTGGGGCATGGCTTTTGGTGCACATTATAGGCATTTCCATTGGGCATATGACTCAGAGTGGGACACCTGGGGTGTGGGCATGCAACTCTTCAGTTTTCCACAGGAACTATATCACTTACTACCCACCAGACATGAGAGATCCCCAATACCTGGTGGATTCTGATTTAGGGAAAGAGGAAGGTGTGTTTAGCGATGCCTCATTGTGTCTTTAATTTGTATTCCTCTGATGATGATGAAGCTGAGCATCACTATTAATATTTACTGGCCATTTGTAAATCCCCTTCTGTGAAGTGCCTGTCTGACCCTGATGCCCATTTTTAACTGGGTCATCTTTTTTCTTCGTTGTCTTGTTACTCTGTAGATGTTCTCTTCATATATTGGATATGGACCCTTTTCCACTTCACTCTCTCGATGGTGCTATTGATGAGTATGAATTCTTCCCTTTACTGGAGACCAAATTATCAATCTTTTCCTTTGTGGATGGCACTTTGTTGTTCTGTTTAGGAAATCTGTGTCTAACTCAAGCCGTAAAGACCATCTGATACCTCTTAGAGATTTCATTGTTTTCCTTTCATATCCAGGTCTAGTCTCCCCCTCAAACTATTTGTTTATGGTATGACATTTTCTTTTAAAGAGAAGGACAGTGAGAGAGAGAGAGAAAGAAAGAGAGAAACAATTTTTTTATTTAGTTTTTCATGTGGCTTTCATTGCTCTGACACTTCATTGTGTACATGGTGCTGGGGTTTGAACTCGTCCTTGCACATGCCAGGCAAGCACCGTAACCACCAAGCCACTGCTCCAGCATTGATTTTTAATTTTCTGTGTGAGTCCCTGCATTAGACTTCTAAATTGGCTCCCAAACACTTTCTTTTTCTGATTTTCAAAGCTTGCACAACATCCTTATGCTTGGCTGGACTTAGCAACACACTTCTAACAATTAGAACATGGCAAAGTGACGGCATGTCAGTTCCAAGACTGTTATAAAAGCCTGTGACGTCTCCCCTGCCTGTGAAGCCCATGTATGCACTCTCCCTCGCATGCCCTCACTCTTCCCATGTTGATGAAGCAATCCAACGACCATGTATGTAAAAGGTGTATTTCCACGCACTCTATTTTGATCCAGTGGTTTGTTTGAAAGTTTTAGAAGTCTTGATATCATATGCCCTGTTCTTAAATGACCTTCCCTGAAGAATTAAGGGAGCTATTATGTTATCACTCACAGGAAAGATGGCCAAACTGGCCCAAGGAAACTCCATGAGAATATATGGTTTGTGTCAAGTAAGTAGTTAAAAAAGACACGGACAGGCAGGAGCAGTGGCTCAGCAGTTAGAGTACTTGCCTGGCATGTGTGAGGACCTGGGTTCGAGCCCCAGCATTACATGTACAGTTAAGTGTTGGAGAAACAAAGGCCAGATAAAAAAATAAATAAAAAGACACGGACAGGGGCTAGAGCGGTGGCTCAGTGGTTATGGTGCTTGCCCAGCATGCGCAGGTATGAGGGTTCAATCCTCAGCACCCACATACAAAACTAAGTGTCAGAACAACGAAAGTCATGTGAAAAACTCAATAAAAATTCTCTCTCTCTCTCTCTCTCTGTCTCTCCTCTCTCCTTCTCTCTCTAAAAAAAAAAAGACATGGACAGGCATTCAAAAATACATTGAGCCATGAATATAAATAACAAGTGAATAAAACAGTCACTCATTCATTCATCCACTCAATAAATAGTCTGATTTGCTCCTAAAATAATGTGAAGCTAGGGGTGTTGGTGCATGCCTTTAATCCCAGCTACTCAGGAAGTTGAGCAAAAGGATCATAAGTTCAAGGTCAACCTTGAAACCTAGTGAAACCCCGTCTTAAAACAAAATTTAAAAAGCAAAGGTATGGGGTTGGAGCTGTGTCTCAGTGGTTACAGTGCTTGCCTGGCATGCACAAGTACCACAGGTTCAAACCCCAGCACCACATATACAACGAAGTCTCAGAGCAACGAAAGCCACATGAAAAACTAAATAAAATTGATTCTCTCTGTCTCTTTCTCTCTCACTGTCCTTCTCTCTTAAAAAAAAAAAACCAAAGGTATTTCTCAGTGGTAGGGTACTTGTCCGTAATGCATGAGGCCCTGGAGTCCATTCCCAGGACCAAAAAAAGAAAGAAAAAGAAACAAGATAATGTGAACAAGTCAGTGCCTCCACTCTCTACAGCTCACATAGGTGGGAAAGGCAGACAATTAGACAGTTGAGAGCAATAAAGCAAAGTGAACTTCATAATGGGAGAGTCTGAGAGGATTATGATTTCCTGAGAGAATCTATGAGCAGGAGCCATAAACTCTCCGATTTCAGCTTTGCTCTATCACAGAGATGTAAAGATAATCCATGGTGTTTAGCACAATCTTCCACCCAAAAGATATGCTAGGAGTTATCTTAGTCGCTCTGCCCCATGCTATGTGCTGGCAGAATCAAATGTCACATTGGTTCTAGAGGTGGCATGATCATGGAGAAGACAAGGACAGGTGGGACCTGCACTTGTGTTTGCCAGTGTTCCATGACCCCTGGATGCTGCAGAAATGGCCGTGAAACTTGAGTCCTAGCTCCTTTGCTTTCTGACTACACAACTCGAGTCACTTAACCTTTTTAAGTCTCAGTTTGCTTGACAGTAAATTGGGTTTACTAACAATGATAACAGAATGTCAGTACACACATGCTGTCAGGATTAAAATTAAGACATGTTTTTTCCTTTTCTTATAATTTTTTTTCTTAACCAGAGACAACCTAGCAGTGATTCGTACTCAAAGACACAGCTGGACATGACTTCTTAGCACAGTCCTCCCAAAACCAAGATCCTATTGGTTGACGTCCTTCTCAGGAATCTTCTTTCCCTTTCCCTGGGTGGCCCAGTACCATGTTCCAGCAGGCAAACAAGACTGCCCAAGTTCAACCTCCCACTTTGAACTTTTTTTAAAAAACAAAGAGGGGAGAGAGAAAGAGAGACACAATCTTTATTTAGTCTTTCATGTGACTTTCATTCCTCAGACACTTCGTTTTGTACATGGTGCTGGGGTTTGAACTCGCATCCTCGCGCTTGCCAGGCAAGCACTGTAACCACCAAGCCACTGCTCCAGCCCAACTTTGAACATTTTTAACTGCAACATTAGACGTGTTCTTTAGGATCACTAAAGCCTCAGTCTCATCTGCAAAATGAGAAATATAAAAGCCCTTATTCACAGATATTGTGAGTCCCTTGCTATAAACATGGAGAAGGCCTGGCATATAGTAAATGCTCAATAAATGTTGTTAAGAGTTTTGTTATACCCTCTAATTTCCTATTAGCAAACAGGACAGTGAAACCTGATAAAGTATCCTATAATTGTATAGGATATTAAAATAGACATGACAAATATGAACACAATACCATAAAATAAAAAATGAATTTAGTGAATGAAGTCTGTGTGAAACTTCACTATTTTATTCTCAAAGTAGTATTTTAAAATCACAAAAATATCAAATGAGTAGAAGAGTCTGAAGGTTTCTAATACATAGAAATTATAATATTTGAGAAGATGGAAATGCTAATTGCCCTGATTTGATCATTATACATTATATACATGTGTTCAATTATAGCACTGTATCCCATAAGTAAGTATAGATACTGTATGTAATTTAATTTTTATTTAAATCAGGTGAGTAAATGGGGAAAATAACCTGTAATCCCACATCTTTAGATTTGTAACCTGCTCAAGACTGGTCATTCCTTGGAATTATTTCCCTTGATTGTCTGAACTCCCTCCCACTCAGCACTGCTTTCTCCCCTCCCTCACTGACAAACCTCTAAAAAGCAGCTTCCAATCAGGCACGATGTCACACCCCTGTAATCCTAGCAGCTTGAGTGGCTAAGGCAGGAGGATTGCAAGTTCAAAGCCAGCCTCAGCAACTTAGCCAGACCCTAGCTAACTTAGCAAGACCCTGTGTCAAAATAAAAAAATAAAAAGGATTGGGGATGTAGCTCAGTGGTTAAGCACCTCTGAGTTCAATCCCTGGTGCGCACGCATGCACACATGCACATGCACACACATACACACAAAGCAGATTCCAAACCTGTATATCTGCACTTTCTCATTTTTATTCATTCCTGGGCAATCCTGTGAAAATGTGGTAATGTGAATAGAGTCTGGAGCAGGGGCTGAATTGGTTTTCATCAGTTCTCCAGGTCCCTGGGGGTAATGTGAGCTTAGGACTTGCTTTTCCTATCAGCAGTCTGCACTTAGCAGCAAATGTTTTTAAAGTGAGACCCACAACATATACTTGAGGGAAGAGGTGTAAAACACACTCATTAAGGTGTGTGCAGTGTGCTTACGAGTTCCTGGATCAGTGAAATGTCATATATGCCTAAGCCCCTATAACCAAGCAATCAGGATACATAACAGTTCCAGCTCCCCCGAACGTCCCCTTACACCTTCCCAGTTGATAAGTACTCAAGAAAGCCACCATTCTGACTTTTTTCACCATTGAACTCTCCTATTCTTAAACATTCCCAAATAGTTTGAAATGGACCTTGCAAGCAGTTATGATTCTACCTGCACAAAAGAAATGTTAAATAGCAGCTTCTTGCGGTGCAGAAGCAATCAAGTTCAGCTGTGGAGGACCTTATAGCTTGAGTTTTATGTCAAAAATATTTCCTGTTCAAATAAACCAGGAGAATTCATGTGCACGCTGCCCTAGGCAAACTATGGAAGCATCTGGCTTGGGTGCTTTCTGCCCTTTAACTTATTATCGGCTCTGCAGTTCTACTTTTTATTCCTAGCGTTACCAGTAACTGTACAGCCAGCCTACTTGGCATGGTCTGGATTTCTTACTGATAAGGAAGCAAAGGAGGCGATCGTACCCCACTCCACCCCCATGCCCAAGAGGCAGCTTTGCCCTCGATTAGGAAAGGGCTCCTACAAATCTTTAAGATTAGCATCAATCTACTGGTCGTCCAATGAGGAAACTTGCCAGATATCACAGTAACTGGGTGAGCCAAGGATGGATTCCAGGCTTTTTATTGGCAAAGTCTGGGCTCTTTCCAATAAATTGCTCTCTTGTCTAATTACTATAATAAGAATGGATTCCAAGAAAAAGAAAAAAGAAAGCAATGGGTAGAGAGCCTGGCTTGGCATCAAGCAGCACACAGGAGTTGTCCAAGGTGAGCTCTGTGTCAGTATTTGTAAGATGAAGCATGAAGACAGACAGGCATTAGATTCTGGGAATGGAGCAGATGAAGAACATCTCAGGTGGATTTTCTTTCAAATAGGTGCCTGGGACCACATGATCCTTGCCCATGCTAGGGAACTCTTCTCCTATTCTTTCCTCAAAAAACAATGTCTTGTATTAGTAAGAAATGCATTCTTTTCATGTAACGATAAATAAATAGATTAGGGCTGGGGCAGTCACACAAAATAGGACCTCTATATAAATATTTTTGAGATTAGGGAATCAGGTTGGGCTGGGGATGTAGCTCAGTGCCAGAGCAGTTGCCTAATGAAGCCCTGAGTTCAATCCCCAGCACTGCAAAAGTAAAATTTTAATAAGATTAGAGAATCAAGGTGGTTGTGACTTCTGGCCAAACCCTGCTTAGCCTTAGCTTTTATCCTGATGGTCACATGATGGCTCCTCTAGCTGTGGACACTGTGCCTGCTTGTACAAAAGGCAAGAAGTGGAAAGATCTGGTCAAATTATTTTTTTTTTTAAAGAAAGAGGGACAGTGAGAGAGAGAGAGAAAGAGAGAAACAACTTTATTTAGTTTTTCACATGGCCTTAGTTGCTCCTTAGTTGCTCAGTTGTGTACGTGGTGCTGGGGTTTGAACCCGGGTCCTCATGCTTGCCAGGCAAGCGCCAAAACCGCTGAGCCACCGCTCCAGCCCAGATCTGGTCAAATTAAACCATTCCTGGGCACTATCTTCTCCCAGAATCACACCCAATGTATTCTCATACTTGCACTGGCCAGGACTGGGTAACACAGCCCACCTTAACAGAAAGAAGGGCTTGGAGATGGAGGATTTAAATAGTGCACATTACCAAGGTGAAAAAAAAATCTAGGATCTTTTGTAAGGAAGAGGGGGTGCTTTGGGTCAGCAACTATCAGGGTATGCCACATTAGACCTGAAATAAAATTTCAACAAATACCTAAGATTCAATAACATAAAGAATTACATACTCTGCTCATTCCACAATTAAATTAGAAAGAAACAACAAAAAGGCAACTAAGAAGAAGCCCTGTGATATGCAGTAACTTTCCAGAATGATACAAAAATCTAAATCTGCCACAGGATGGTGGTTACATATAGGCATGCATCTGTCAGACACATCCAACTGGACGACACAGATTTATTCATCTCACTATAAGTTATTATATCTCTATGAAAATATATCCACATACTGGTATTTTAAAATCTTATTCCAAATAATTCATGGGTCAAAGAATAAGTGATAATAGAAATTAAGACAATATTAGAATTAAACCAAAATGAAAACATGCAGGTGTCCCTCAGTATCAGTGGGAGATGTTCCAGGGACCACCCCAACCCCCACAGATTCCAAAATCCATAGATGCTCAAGTCCCTCATATAAAATAGTGCAGTGTTCACACAGAACCTCTGCACATCCTCCTGTAGATTTTAACCGTTCTTAGATGACTCATCATATGCGATTCAAGGTAAAGTTGTCCTACTGCACTGTGTAAGGAACAATGATAAAAGTTGTACATACGATGCCATTTGTTAATATTTTCAGTACGTGGTTAGTTGAATCCATGGATGAGGAACCTACTGGACATAGAAACACGGGACACAGGCTAACAAGTACTGTAAGAAACAATGGTGGCCCAAAATTATGTTCATACTTCTACAAACCGGAAGTTAAGTGGCAAGGGGCCCATGGTAGGAATGAGACACTGACAACGGCAAGCTGCGGTTCTTGACGTTCTCTCCACCCGTGTGGGTCCTTTTGTGCACAGCAAGTGATGAGCTGTGCCTGAAGGCTTTCTCGCACTGATTGCACTGATAGGGTCTCCCTGAAGAGTGGGTCCTCACGTGGACAAGGAGGTGGGAAGACTGGCCGAAGGCCCGCCCGCACTCCTGGCAGGCGTAGGGCTTCTTGCCGGAGTGAGTCCTCACATGCTTCCGGAGGGAGGAGGGCTCACTAAAGGCCCGCCCGCACTCCTGGCAGGGGTAGGGCTTCTCGCCGGTATGAGTGCGCATGTGGCTCCTAAGGGTAGACAGGCGACTCAAGACCTGGCCGCAGGTCCCGCACTCATACAGCTTCTCCCCCGTGTGTATTCTCTTGTGCACGTTCAGATGTGTGCTAGTGCGGAAGGGCCTTCCGCACTGGGTGCACTCGTAGGGCTTCTCTCTGGTGTGGGTCCGCAGATGCGTCTTCAACGAGGAGTGTTCCCGGAACGCTTTCCCACACTGACTGCACGCGAAGGGCTTCTCTCCAGTGTGAGTTCTCACGTGGCTCCTGAGAGATGACGGCTGATTGAAGGCTTTCCCGCAGTCCTTACATACATAGGGCTTCTCTCCTGTGTGGTTTCTCTGGTGCAGAATCAGGTTGAAGTTCCTGGTGAAGGTTTTTCCACACTGACTGCATTCGAAGGGCTTCTCTCCAGTGTGAGTTCTCAGGTGTCTCCGCAGATTTGAGGAATATTTGAAGGCCTGTCCACATTCTTGGCACTCAAAGAACTTCTCTGCAGTGTGAGTCTTCTCGTGCCTGAGGAGGTCAGAGCTATACCGGAAGGACTTTTCGCATTGGTTACATGCATAAGTTTTATCTATGCTGCGGATTTTTTTAGGCACAATTAGGTGAGGGTTCGGGAAGAAGGACTTTCTGCCCTCTTGACATTCATAGGGGACCTCTTCAGTAGGAATTCCCTGGTATTGAAAAAGTGATTCCATACTATTAAAGGGTTTCCCTGGATCATTATATTCAAAGAGTTTTTCTCCAGGCTGAGGTTGCTTCTGTTGATTAAGGAAAGGGTGAAGACCAGAGGCTTCATTACATTCAGAGATAGTCCTCCCCATTAAACTGAATGCAGGAGACATATTTCTGCTTCTACTCAGTTCCCTCTGGTGGAACAGGGTGGAACTCTGCCATCACCAGCACTCTTTTCATTACATTGCTGGGGTGTCTTAAAGCTTTTTTAAATTGTTTAAAGCAAAATTAAATTTTAAACATTCAATACCTGTGTCCAATTTGTGAAAATGGTTATGTGGAAACTGTGAGGATACAAGGGTTGTTTTGGTTTTTTTTTTCCCCAGTGCTGGGGATGGAACCCAGGGTCTCTCAAAGGCTAATAAGCATGTGTTCTACCTCTGAGCTACACCCCTGGCCCTAAGACACAAGTCTTAATCCACACTTAAGAGTTTTCCCCCAATTCCATGACATTCACCAACTCAAAACATAAAAACACTTTTTCCTGGAAAAGCACCACTTGCTCCAAATCTCACTTGGCTCTTAGGCTGCTCTTCTAACCTATGCAACCCCAGACTTGTCCTGTAGAGGTACAAGAGAAATTCTTGTGACTCTTACCTGTTTTGTGCCAATGGGTGGAATCCCCACAAAAATATCTTGGCTAGAAATTGCTTCTTGGGATTGAAGTTGAGGCTCTGAAATGAATTAGGGCACAAAGAAAGAAACTGCAGGATCGAGATGACCAAAAATAGTAAGAAAGGCAAGTGTGGAGTTTGGTTTGGTTTGGTGTCAGATACTGATCCCAAATGTAGGAAGAATATTGCAAAGAGGAAGAATGTATCGGAGAGGAAAGCAAAAATATTTAAGGCATTTGACCATATGAGGAGTTACATAATCATAGAAACAAGGGATAAAAATCATAGACAATTTGTTGAGAAAGGATTCCATGAACATTGGGACTGATGAAGAATGGAAATATGAGCAAGAATATACCATGGGGATGAACTAGATAAAATATATGCATGAAAATAGCAAATATGAAGAGGAGGCGGGATAAATATTTCCATGAAATCAGAGGGCAGTATTAAAGATAAAAAGGAAAGATTAACTTACTAAAAGGACTCAACCAAACAGTCCTCTTACTCAAGGGCCCTGAGAATGTTTCTGTACTGACAATTTCCAAATCCTATACTACTTTTGTCATCCGACAGCTGGTGCTCACCTGGTCTACCTGCACTCACCTAAACAGGTGTCTGGAAAGCTGCCTCTCTCAGTACTCCATGGCTCCTCTCTTTGCCCCAAGTGGGACAAAGTCCTGGGTTTGTGTAGTTGATCTCCTGCTTTTGGGGGAGAAAGGCACAGAGTGTGGGATGACCATGCCCTGCCATGACACCAGGACTGATATTCCTAAGTCTTTCAGGCCCTGAAGATGGGCATAGCAAAATAAGCATGGACACAGCAAAGCTCTTTCACTAGGGAATTAAATTCAAGCCTCCTCACCCAGGGCCTGGCTCAGAGAACCCCAGAAGCTTTTAATCATGGAGAGAGAGAAGTGGACAGACCTCACTTCCACGGGCAGGCCACTATCTGTAAGCATTACGAGGACTGGACTGGTCTATCTTTTTGCCTCTTGATCACCCAATGCAGTTTCTGAAACCCAAGGTGGCTGCATGAGGAAGCAACAAGGACAACCTTACCCACAGAGGCCAGGTTCCTATAGTTTTCCAGCATCACGTCTTGGTACAGGCTTCTCTGAGCATAGTCCAGAAATTCCCATTCTTCTGGTGTGAACACCACTGCCACATCCTCAAAAGTGACTGGTCCCTAAAACACACACCCATCTCAGCTCAGCCAAGGACAACCCCTCACCCCCACCCAACCTCAAGAGGATGGTGGGGCTGGCAGTCCTGGGAAAAGTATAAGGTCTTCAGATTGGCTTCTGAGGTCTCCAGACGCCCCTCCACTCAGACCTCAAAGTTAGAACCCTCAGGGGCCAGGATGCTGCTCAGTGGCACAACCAGTGTTTGGCATGCATGAGTTCCTGGGTTTGAGCCACAGCACCAAAAGAAAAAAAAAATAAAATAAAGAATTAAAATTCTTCTGTATCTCTCACCACTCCCTAACTAACAGCAGCATGAGGCTATCTATGCCCCATGCCGAAAGACCAACCCATTTCTCCACAACTAGCCAAGAAGCCCTTCCAGATTGATCCCCTCCCAGCTCCAGGACCAGCAGACCTGAGCACGTTGCATACAAGAGAGAAATATCTGGCAAACGACTGAACCCTTTGCCCACTGAGACCACAAAGGCCATGAAGCAAGCACAGCTCTCACCCTTGCTTTGTTTTCCCTCCTTGTGCTCAGCAGCCAGCAAAGAGTCTGAACGAGGGTATAAATTTTTTGCCTGAGTGCTTGCCCGGCATGTGCGAGTACGCGAGTTCAAACCCCAGCACCACGTACACAACAAAGTCTCAGAGCAATGAAGGCCACATGGAAAACTAAAAATTATCTCTCTCTCTCTCTTTAAAAAAAAAAGATATTTGAACAAGCTATAGCGTATACCTTTACAAAAATGTAAATGCTTAAACCTATTATCAATATACATCAAAGAAAAACAAGGGATGATAGGAAGGGAGGAAAAGGGAAATGGTTGGAACCCAGATAAAGGTACATCCCAAACATCTATAAGTATGTCACTGTATACTATAGTCCTGTATATAAAAAATGTTCTTCATAGGTATAAGAATTATGACACTGTACTGGGGGGTGGGGCTTTTTTGGATAAATATAGGACCCAGAAGACAGACAAGGGATGGGGGAATGGGAGAAGGGAGGTAGAAGGGTGCGGCAGGGTGGGGATATTGACCAAATTACATTGCTGTGCTGTGTGCATCTGGGAATATGTGACAACAGATCCCATCATTGTGTAAACTATAATGCACCAATAAAAAAAAATTTTTTTAATTGTTGCCTGAGCTGCCCCCCCACCCACAGCAAAGGCCTGGCTCCTTGTAGCTGCAGGGTTAAGAAAGTCCAGGAGGTCACAAGAAGGGGGCAAGTCATCCTCCAGCACAGCAGTGTTCTTTTGGAGCAAGGATTTCTTACTTGCCTGGGAACAGGTGGTCAGCAACCCAGGAGTCATTGCTTCTTCCTCTTCTTGGAGCCAGGCAGGGTCCTGAGCAGGCAGAGCTGAGGGAGAAAAGCAGAGGTACGAGGGTCAATGCCTGGCCAACTGAGCACACTTGCAGGCCCCAAAGCTGCCCACCCTCACTCTGAGTGACTCCATGTACACACATGCACACTCTCATGGTGATACGCAAATGCACACAGAAACATGCATGTGCTCATACACACATATGCACATGCTCACAGAAACATATGTGTGCACACAGGACCGACAGAGCACACACACGTATGTGCATGTGTGTGCACATGAACATGTGTTCACAAAGACACATGTATACACACATACCATGTGTGCACATGTTTACAAGGACACCATGCAAAAACATGCCTGCATGCACATGTGTAAACATGCATACAGGTACACACACAAACACGCAAAACATGCAGACAGTAACAGACATGCACTTGCTCACTCACTCTCTCTCACACACACCCTCTGTTCCAAATCCCAGGATCCATAGTCAATTTTGCCAGCAAACTCTGAATCTCCCAGGGCACCTCCTACCCCTACTGACATAGCTTTGGGACAGTTCTTCCTCACTAGATGCTCAGTCCCTTTGCCATCCCCCACTCTGCAGGGATGATACTGCCTCAGGACTTAGCCCAAGTAGAGAGAAGATAAACCACTACCACCCTCCAAGTCTGGTCGAGAAGGAAACACGCCCCCTCTGTACCAGGCAGCCTTCCCCTGGCCTGGGATGAACGAGCAGACAGCTCCCTGGGCAAGCCCCATCTCCTGCACCCCCACTCCTCCCTCCTGACGGGACCTTCCTCCTCAGCATTCAAACTTTCCCACATCCAATCCCTGTATTGGTGTCCTGGGGCTGCCATAACAGTAACAAAGTACCACAAATCAAGTGGCTTCAAGCAACAGAAATTTCTTCTCTCCCAAGTTGTGGAAGCCTAAAGACCTAAATCAAGGTGGCATCAGGGCCATACCACCCTGAGATTCTGGGTGGAATCCTTTCTTGCCTCTTCCTTACTTCTGGAGGTGGCTGTGGACCCTTGGTCTTCCTTGGCTCCACCTCCATCCTCACACAGCCTCCTGTGTCTTCACATGGCATTTATCCCTTCTTAGAAGGACACCGGTCACATTGCATCAGGGCCCACCCTCATGACCTCATCTTGTCTTTATTACATCAACAAAGGCCCTGTTTCCAAATAAGATCACATGCACGGGTGCTGGACGTTAGGACTTCATGCTATCTTCTTTTGGGAGACACACTTGAGCCATTAACAACCCACTTTTCTTTCCCTCTGGCTGTTTTCAATCTTTACTCCCTATGGTGGGCTACCACCTCCACACCCACTTCATCACTCCCCATGTTCTTCTCACCACTCCGAGGACTAACACCAAGCAAGGACTACAGGTGGGCTCCACCCACAGTGGGAATCCAGTGAACATGGTCATTCATCCAGCCCGTCTTGAAGCCCAACCTCCCTGGGCTCTGGTGACCACACCCCCACTCTCTTCTTGGCATCCTGTATCAGGTGCTCTTCCATCAGGCGGTGCCATCCCCTTATCAAAGACAATCTTCTCTTCTCCCTCAGCACTTCACCTGGATGGGTAACATTGCCCATTCTCTGGATGTTGGTTCCTGAACAGACCCAACAAGGTCTGTTCACCAGGCTTACTGTTATCCCAGGCTGTGTACCCAATAGCTCAACCCTCTCCATTTATCTGAAGGAACATGAGTGAAACATTAAAATGAAGTCCAGAGGACAGAGTCTTACACCACAGAGGGCTATTCTCAGCTCTAGCAATTCCAGAATTTGCCCTACCAGGTTTTGAAGTTGGCCAGGACCCATGACCTCTTTATTCCTTCCAGTGTGCCACCTTTGGAACAGGAATGTTTATACTGTGCCTGCCCCACCACTGTATTTTGGGAGCAGATAACCTGTTTTCTGGTTTCACAGGTTCACAGATGGAGTGGACCAGACCTCGAGGCCCATTCACACCTGATTTACAGGATTTCTATGATGAGATATGGGACTTTTGTGACTTGATACTTAATGAGATTTTGCAATTAGAGTTGATGCTGGGACTGTGTGGAAGTAAATGCTGTGTGACTAAATGTTGAGTTCTACGAGTCCTCTTCATGAATCACTGAAGCAGGCAATGTTACTGGGAAAATCACTGAGTAGTCTACACACTACCACTCTCTTCCTAACTGCCTGCACCCCCATGCATACTCTCCCTGCAGCCCATCCCCCTCCTGGGTGCTGGAGGGTTCGATTAAAATCACAGATGCTTTGTATCACCCACCTAAACACATCACTGGCTCCCAGTGTTCTTTTCTCACTCTGAGTGATGTGGAGCCCACTCCCCTCCAATCAGACTCTCTTCTGCCCTCTGCTTCCTTCACACATTTTTCTGTGGGCCCCAGATGCCCTAAACTCTCTGCTTCCTGAGAGACTTCACTGATGTTGCTCCAAGGCCTGAACCCTCTCTCCAAACCTTCTCCCAACAGTACAACACCTGACCAAGCTAAACAATATGGAAATTATCATGTTCCAAGCCACTGGTTGTCCCCCAGACATCTGGTAATGTCTGGTGTTGGACTGGCATTTAAAATACCATCAACAAGTTGACTTAAACAACACAAAGTCATTTCCTCACTTCTGGAGGCAGGAAGTTGGAAATCAGGGTACCAGCCTAGTTGGGTTCTGGAGAGGGCCCTCTTCCTGGCCTGAAGACATTCCCTTTCTCACTGTGTCCTCAAGGGATAGAAACTTCCAGCATTTCTTCCTCTCCTTCTGAGGAAACCAAGTCTAACATATCAGGGTCCACCCCCTAACCCTGTTTATCCTTAGTCACCTACTTAACGGTCCTGTCCCTAATATAGTCACAAGGCAGGTTAGAGCTTCAACCTAAGAACTAGAGAAGGGATGGACACAATTCAGTCCATAGCATCTGGAGATGCTTTTGCTTGTTTTTAATGTCCAAAAACTTCTATGTTGAAGATCCAGCTTCCAATATCTTGGAAGGTAACTATATTCGGATATATGTTCTTTAGAGAAGTAATTAAATTAAGAAGGGGTCATTCGTTTGCTTCTAATCCAATATGGCTAGAGTTCTTGTAAAAAGAGGAAGTTGGGGCTGGAGCAGTAGCTCAGCAGTTACAGCACTTGCCCAGCATGCACAAGTACACGAGTTCAAACCTCAGCACCACGTACACAACAAAGTCCCACAGCAACGAAGGCCACATGAAAAGCTAAAATAAAAATTGTTTCTCTCGTTCTTTCTCTCTCTCTCTCTCTCTCTGTCCCTCTCTCTTAAAAAAAAAAAAGAGGAAATTCAGACACAGATACATAGAGGGAAAATCATGTGATGAGGAGAAGACAGCCATCTGTAAACCAGGAAAAGGGGCCTCAGAAGGAACCAACCCTGCTGTCACCCTGACCTCAGGGCTCTTGTCTCCACATCTGTGAGGCAACACATTTCTGTTGTTTAGTCCACCCAGTCTGTGGTACCCTGTCATAGCAAACTCATACTGCGAGGCTGCTCCTGGCTTCAGTGAACTGAAGCCGGAGAAGCTGCTCAACCTTGCACAATTCACAGGACACCCCCTGCCACAGATGACACCCCCAAAGTCAGACGAAGTATGGTGGAGAAACCTTGGTCTAAGATTCCATTTTTATTTTATTCTTTTTGTTTTACATTATTCTGGAGACAGATGGGGTCTCACTATTTTGCTGAGGCTGGTCTTCAACTCCTGGACTCCCACAATCCTCCAGCCTCCCCCACACCCTTGCTCCAGTAGCTGGAACTGCAGGTCCATACCACCACCCCAGCCCTTCCCAGAATTCCTCCCTGTCCCCCAAGACGAAGTCCTCATGGTATGTGCTTCTATTGTATCCTGATCTTCATTTAAAAATCTGATATCCCAGTTAGACTGCAAGCTCCACAAGGTGAGGGGTCAGTGTTTTCTGTGCAGTGTTTCCCAGCACCCAGCTCACCACTGGACCACCATCATACCCCTTTAAGAAGCAACGAGGGCTGGGTTGTCCTTCAGCAATAGAGTGCTTGCCCAGCATGCAGGAAACCACGAAAAGAAAGAGGAAAGTAGAACAAGAAAGAAAAGAAGAGGAAGGAAGAAAAGGAAGCAGGGAGGAGGCAGAGCCCCGCCCAGAAGACTTAACCACAAATAAACTGAAAAGCAACACAGAACCTAAATCTAAAAATTACAACCTGTCAAAAATTTAATATTGATTCCTAACACAAGATTGGCTGATATTAGTAAGGAGCAAGGCTTATTTTTCTCATTAGAAGGCAGGTGCAAAGAAATCATTATTAATGCTAAAATGTTATTTGTCTACTAGAATTAATTTAATTTTCTTTACCTATTTCTCAGGAGATACAGCATTTAATCTCCTTTTTTAAAGCTCAGGTCATTAAAACATGTCATTTCTAGTCACAGTTTTCAAAATTAGCCAATTGTTATAAAGAAAATGATTTAATACTGCCCAGGTCTGGGCCCTTTCTTTTATTTTAAATTAATCTGTTTTTTTTAACTGAGAAATAGAAATTCTATGTACTTATGATGTGTTGATGTTTGAAACATGTATACTACATTGTGGAATGGCTAAATCAAGATAATTAACATATTCGTGGCCTCACATAATTATGGTCCTGGTATCTCTTAACTGGAAAAAAAAAAAAAAAAGAAAGAACAAGAAGTTCCAACCTACAGTCTTAGAAAGTGCCTTTCCTCTTGAACACTCAAACAATGAAACAGTTTCACAATCTCTCCTCTGGTGTCACAGCAGTGCCTGCAGTCAGGAAATGAAGGTGGGATGGGTCACAAGGTCCTGGACAAAACACAGAACACTGGGGCCCTCCAGCCACATGTGCCATGCATCACTCACTCACCAGAAGCCCTGGCCACCCATGGTTTGGGGAGACCCAGCATGTGCACCGGCATCACCACCCTCTGAATCTGCATGGCCACCTTCAGTCCCTGGACAGAGGGACAGGGTCATAGATTAGTCATGCAGCCAAGGTGACCTGTTCACACCTGTTCACCCTAACTGATTTGAATGATCTGCCCTGCTTTGGGGAATATATGATAATAGAAGGGATACACCCCTCTACCATGTCAAAAATTACCTACTCCTTAAACACAAAGCTAATCACTGTGATAGAATTTCAACTCCAAAACAAGATGAAGAGAGGATGCCCTCATCAGAGAGGAAGACTCTAAGCAGTTTCCTGCAGTAAGGAAAACACTGGAACAAAAGGCGCCAGGCGTGAACAGCCAGCAGGTTGAGGGACAGAGAACAGGAGAACCGGTGCAGTGGCAGACCTGAGTGGATGAGGGGCAGCTAGCAAGTTACTTCCAGAAGAAGACTTGTCATGGGTGCTATGCTTTGGACATGGTTTGTCCCCCAAAGGTTTACTTGTTGGAAGCTGCGTTCTCAGTTTGGTGATATTGGGAAGGGATGAAACCTTAGTTCAAGGCTTAGTTCAAGGTAATTAAGTGGTTGGGGGTGTAGCCTTTGGAAGCGATTAATGTAGTTCTCACAAGTGCCCAGGTAATTCCCAAGACAGTGGACTGTCATAAAAGAGCAAGCATGACCCCTAAATCTCTCTCTGGCTTCCTGTTTCATCATTTGATCTCTCTCTTGCACACACTTCCACCATGAGACCATCTACCTTAAAACTCTCACAAGAGGCCAAACATATGGGACCACTCAGTCTTGGACTCAGCCTCTAAAATCGTGAGCCATACAAACCTCTTTTCTCAAGTAACCAGCCTCAAGTATATTGTTACAGAAAGAAAAAAAAGGCATCTTCCTTTCCTCAAGAAAGATTTCTGACCTGACTTGCATTTCTAAGGGCTTCCTCTGGCCTCAGTGTCCAAGAGCAGTCCCTATCAAGAGCAGTCCCTCAGTGGAGAACAGACACGGACTCTAGGCAGGGAGATAGCAGTGGGGCTGGGAGGAGCAGCTGGAGGTGGGTTGTGTTGTAGAAGCACAGCTGGTGGGATGTGCTAACAGCTGGGGGTGGGGGGTTGGGGCACTTGCAGTATGGACCTGAGGTGAGGTGATGCAGCAGGGGAAAGTGGGACAAGGCCTTTCTGCTCAGGGTAGTGATCAGCCTGTGGCTTCAAGTGCCCTTCGCCTATGCTTTCTCTGCTTTGGGAAAGAAACACAGAACGCTGAGCCAAGTGATCTTCACCAGACTGGACCCTCTTTGCCCAACTGCAGCTCATGAAACCCATACATTCTTCTAGGTTCCAAGATCTTGGAAGGAGTAGGGATGGGGACAAAAGCAAAGACTGCAGGAAGAAAGGCTAGGCCAAGAAAGGCAGGGCCCAGAGCCCAGCTGCTCACCCCTCCCCCAGGACTCCGTCTGTTCCTGGCCTGAAGTACTTTTCCCCAGGAGACAGGGAGGTCCTAGAGCTGCCAGATGACTGGGATGAGGTTCAGAGTTACCCAGAACAGCCCAGAAGGACCAGCTGACCATCAGCCCCCTAGTGGCAGGTTGTGAGAGCCTCAGGCTGTAGAACTTGGTAAAGGGGGCTACAGTCTCTGGAGTTGGGTCTGGACTTGACTCCCAGCTCCAAAGCTGGCTCTGCCACTTGCGGACTGTACATCTTCAGGGATGCACTGCACAGCTTGCCCAAACATGTGTCCCTGGGTGGACCTCCCTGCCCTCTCAGAACATCCCGAGACTGCCTGTTTCCTGGGGCTCTGATACAACAGAAGCCCTTCCTATCCAACTCTTGGTGCATACTACTGAGGCCCCTACTGGACTGGGAAGGAAGATCTGTGGAAGGTGCTAGAATTATGTACTGAAAAAAATCCTCAGAAACTAGAGAGGACTGCCCCCCTCCAGTTGTCATGGTTCATTCAGTCACATGGTCCATTGGCTGACCCACCAACAAGGTGGAGATGGGAGCCCAAGATGACTGCCCAGCACCTGTCCATTCATTTCTCCACTCAGCAAACATGAATTCAGGGCTCCATAAAGACACATAGAGCGCTCTGTAGGATGTTTACTGCAATGACATGTCAGGTGAGGCCCCTTCAATCCAACAGCTCAAATAAGACATTTTGGGGATCTCAAGGTCTCAACAACTATGTACCTTTCCCAAGCAGCTACTGGACAATGTTCTCAACTAAAATAAGAGTTTAAACCAGGGACAATGAGGATGCAGGCACAGACAAAGGTTCTCAACTGCTTTGGGGCCTGTCACAGCCAGGCAGGAACAAGGATTTTGGCTGCTATGCAGCCCTGGTGGAGGCTTCTCCATGGTCTGGAAGGTTCCCCCATCAAAGGAAGAAAGCATGGTTCTCCAAGCCATTCCACCCATTCCATGGGGCTGGGAGTCTCTGACACAGAGACAGGGGTGCAGACTGAGGGATCCCAGGGGATCTCACTGGCTCTGGGACAAGCAGGTCCAGCTTGGTTCGGGGCTCTGAGGCAACAGAAGCCACTTCCACCCTACACACAGTGCACAACTGAGGAGGGAGACCAGGCTCTGGGCCTCACTCCATTCAAACCCTAATCCCAGGTCTTGCCAACCCCCAAGTACAGGAACGCAGACTTTGGGAGGGCCTGTCATCTGAGGAAGAGGGAACTCAGCCAAAGTGGGGGCCAAAGGGATGCCGTGCATTTTCTCATACATAGTAACGTGTAGGCTGGATCCAAGGTCTTCCCCACACCGAAAAAGACATCCCAGGAACGATTCTAAAGGATCTCCAACAACCTTCCCACATTCATTTTTATCAAAGTGCCTTCTCCCTTGCCAGGTCTCTCAACAGATTCAGGTTATATGTCCCCCAGAATCCCCTCCTGCCCTAGTTAAATTCATTGGTCACCTCTATAGATGGACGTTGCTCCCAGCAAGAGGTGAGGGACAGCAAAGAGTTTGCCAGCCCCCAAGCCAGGACCCAGGGATCCTCCCTGCAGGGAGCACATTTTCAGCATTCTTCAGACAGCTCAAGTTCTTTCAGCCAAGTACACTGCCTGCTCTAACAAAAGCTTTCTCCTATTCATAATTTTTATGAATAGGAAACGTTTTTCTGATCACCGTTGAGAAGTAGATCATATTTTGCACACTCAGTGTCTGACTCACTGATGTAAATGCACACACTTGGGGGAACATCCTAGAAAGAACTTTAAGTGACAGTTGAGATTTGCCCAAATTCAGAAGTCACCACTCCCCTCGGAAGCAGCCTCTGCCTCAATCGTCTCCCTTGTTCTGGTGCTGCTTTTGCAGTTCGTGGACTCCTCAGCTTTCTGCAATACAGAGCCAAGGACAAGCCTGGAATCTTACCATCTGCAAGTCACTGGATGATGTGTCTTCAAAAATATCCTGCACAGAAGCTTTAGATTTACATTGAGCTCCCCAATCTAAGACAAATTGGGAAAAAATAATTTCAGAAATAAATAGTGGTATAAATGGATAAATACACCATCAACTCTGCATATACAGAAACATACATACACACCCACGTCCACAGGGGATTGGTTCCAGGTCTCCTTAAGATACCAAAATCCAAAGATAACCCCTTACATAAAATGGTAAATATTTGCCCAGAACCTAACACATCCTCCCAAAAACTTTAGATCATCTCCAAAAAATGTAATAGAATGCACATGCTACCTAAATAGTCATTATACTCTAGTGAATAATGACAAGAAAAGTCTGCATACATTCAGCACACAAGTAATTTTTCTCAAATATTTTCTATCTATGCTATCTTTAGTGTGTGTGTGTGTGTGTGTGTGTGTGTGTGTGTGTGAATTTGCAGACTTTTACTTTTACCACTGATGCTAAACTCGGGAAGCTACTACAAGAGAAAAGGGCATCCACACTAGGGCTGTGTTAGGAACGTAAGAGGTCAAAGGACTGGGGGGAAACGAAAGGTGACTTCCTAGCTAAAGACTCTATGAGGACTGAGGAGGGCATTTCCAGAAAAGGGGTGTTATTAGAAAAACAAGTAAGAGGCAACTAGTCAAAGAACATATAGTGCTGGAGACAGAGCCCAGTTGTAGAGCTTTTGCCTAGGAAACACAAGGTCCTGGGTTTGATCTCCAATTTTGAAGGGAAAAAAAAAAAGCACAGACAGAAATTTTAAATTTAAAGAAGAATCGAACAAGTATGGCTAAGAATGGGAGAAATCAGAACCATCATCCACCAAGACACCTGAAAACATGTCCACATAAAATCTTGCACATAAATGTTTACCACAGCATTTTTCATAGTACTGTTTGGATGTGCTTTGAGTGCCCCCAAGGTTCAGGTATTGGCAATCTGCTCACACGTGGCAATGTTGAGATGGTGGGGATTAACGGAAGATAATTAGGTCTTGGGGGCTCTGCCCTCATGAATGTATTAAAGCTGGTCTCATGGAGTGGACCGGGTCTCTTAGGAGTGAGTTAATTCTCTAGAGAGCAGACTGTTATAAAGTAAGGCCACCTTATATGCCTGCCCCCTTCTGTACACAGCAGTTTCTCCTTCTACTCTGCAATGTTATGATGTGGCCAAGAAGGCCCTTACCAGGACACAAGTGACATGCTCTTTGTACTTCCTGCCACCAGCATCATGAGCTAAACAAACCTCTTTTCTTTATATGTACTCAGCATCTGTATTTTGTCATGGCAAAATAAAACGGACAAAGTAAAACAAGCCAAAAAATGGAAGTATCCATCAACAAACAAACTGTGGCATGTCCATACAATGTAATATTATTCTGCCCTAAAAAATGAATGAAGTTCTAATTCTTAATACATCATGGATAAATCTTAAAAACTATGCAAAGTGAAAGAAGATGGATGCCAAAAGCTATATATGTAATTATACAATTCCATTTATATGAAATGTCCAGAAGAGGAAAATCCATAGAGCTAGAAAGTAGGTAATGGTTGTCAGGGGCTGGTGGAGGGAGGAACTCCTAATGGAGACAGAGTTCTTTTTAGGGCAATAAAAATGTTCTGGAATTAGATAGCGGTGATGGTCTAAAAACTTTATGAATGCACTAAAGGTCACTGAATTATATATTTTAAAAGGTGGATTTTGTAATATGTGAAGCATATCTCAATTTTTTAAGAGAGAGAAATTGGGACATATTTTTCTGAGTCCAAAGGAAAGTATTAGAGGAAGACTAGAAATGAAAACAAAAGAGAAGCTAAAGGAACGTGAGAAACCTCACTTCAAATAATCTTATAATTCTCTTTGGAATAAAGGGCCTTTAAAAATTCCCTCAGACTGACACTTTGCAGGACACATGCCCCAACCTGTGCACCTGGCTGGCACTCACCTGCAGCCACGGTGTGAATCCCTTGATCTACAGCCCTAGATTCTGCTCTTGGCCCCA
>PVKS010017805.1:0-42775 GCA_004027875.1 Aplodontia rufa
TAATTCTTGCTTGAATTCAGTCACATCAAGAGTAACAAAATGGTGTTTTCAAATTTTCATTTATTTTATATTTATGGTTATACCTCTTTTCTCTATTTCTCTCTTCATCTCTAGCAATACTAATGACTCATGAATCTTTATTAATTTTTAATCAATATGTAATAATCCATCATTAATATTTTTAGCACTATTTAGTACTATTTATTTTTAGTTACTCAAATTGTCCTAAATTTGGCCTCTGGGAGTCTCTACAATCTGGCTTCTAAAAAGGACATGTCTTGAGATAGCTTAAAAAATGCAGAAATCTAGGTACATCACTGTGAGATAAGAACACCAGAAGAAAAGAGAGTCTAAAAGTTTCCAGATTAAAAAGCAATAACCAATGAATAACGAAATGAAAAAAAATGAATGCACCAACAGAATTCCTATCAAACAGTGAGACACCAACATTTATTTCATTGGTAATATTTCAGGGGAATTCCCAAGGGAAAAATAACTTCAATCTTTTATTCTTGTCTATTCAAACTGTGAATAAACTATGAAGGCAAAATAGAGATATGTTCCATAGTCACAGACTCAGAAAATTTATCATGAGAATGTTCTTTTTCAGCAAGCTACATGAGAATAGATGTCCGTAAGATTAGAGAGGAAACCAAGAAGGGAAATGGGGAAAAAAAGATGAGAAATCTCACCATGGCAATTGTGCTGCCCACCAGAAGGAGATGCCCAGCAGGTAGCTAGGGGCCAAAACTGTCCCGAGGCAAAAGTCTCGAGAAAAGGGGGCTGTCAATCTGCTGAGGGTGCCCTGACAGAATGCTACCGGCCAGACAGCTCAAAGAGGAAATTCATCATCTTCTTCTTCTTTTATTTTTTATTAAGAGAGAAGGAGGGTGAGAGAAAGAGAGAATCATTTTTATTTATTTCTCCATCTAGTTTTTGTTTCTCCATCCCTTAGTTGTGTATGCGGTGCTGGGGTTCAAAAGCTGGTCCTTTCGCATGCCAGGCAAGTGCTCCAAATGCTGAAACACCGCTCCAGCCCAAGAAATTCAGCTTCTCATATTTCCAAAGACCAGAGGCAACGATCAAGGTGCCAGTTCTACAATAAATAACTATATGATCATAAGAATGAAAATACTGTTCACGGAATTTCAAATTTTGGAATCAAGCTACAGACATAGCGTGAAAGTCTTAAAGATGTTTATAGAACAAGATCATTCTTGGCAATTTGAAAGTAAATATCAGAGCATAGACTACGAGAGAGAAGCAGGGTTTGGAAGACTTTCCTGAAATGCAGGTATGTTAACAGAGTCGTGTTAGGAAGTGGACTATTTGGGAGGGAACTTTTAGCATGAATAGGACAAGAAATAAAAATGCAATCATTGTTCGGGGTAGAATTATATCCTAACCTCCATAAAAGGGCATGTGGAAGTCCTAAACCCTAAGGCCTCAGAATGTGACTTTATTTGTAGATGTCTTCATAGAGGTGATTAAGTGAAAATGAGTCATTAGGGTAGGTCCTAATATGATGTAACTGGTATCTTTATAAAAAGAGGAAATTAGGACAAAGAGACACACCTGCAGAGACAAGATGACCTGAAAAGACACAAGGGAAGATGGCCAACAGCCAGCTTCACAGAGACCCAGACAGCCCTCAAGGAATCAACCCAGATGACACCCGGATGTTGGATTTCTAGTCTCCCGAACTCCCACACAATAAATTGCTGCTTAAGCCACCCACTTTGGTACTTTGTCCCAGCAACTCTGGCAAACTAACGCTCCCATGTTGCTTAAACTTACCAACCGATCCAGAAGAAAGCTAGGAGTGGTGATGCCCGAAGTTGGGCAAGGGAAAAGGGGAAAGCACATTCCCTCATTCCACTTCTATCCAAGCAGGGCACCAGCAGAAAGGTCTAAAACTGATCCATACAGCCGCAGTTTTAAACACGTTTAAAGAAATGGGAGTAGCCTTCTGAATTATTAGAAACAGACTCAATTTCCTCTGGAGACAGGACTGGAGGTGGGAAGGAATGAGGCAGGGCATAGTTATTCTTCATTAAAAGTTTTTCTCTATTAACAGATTTATTTTAAGACATGGCCTCATTACTTTGGTTAACATTTAAAATTATTTTAAAACAATATTCATTTAGAATTTTTTTTGGGGGGAGGCAACATTTTGCTCAAATTTCATGTGATCAAGTACTAGTTTTGCAAGCTAGATCTCTCCACCAAGTATAAACATGAGTTGTAGCTTCCAGTTTATTCCAGTTGAGCAAGGGGGTGACCATGGTGGACCCATGCAGGGTAAGTGAGTCCCAATGCTCTCTAAGATGATCAGTGAGAATTATCATGGAGTGCTTTGTATGCATTAAAATCATAGTCAGAACAGAAAAATCAAAACTGTAATATGCTGACACTAGGAACAAGATAATAAACATTCTTAAACACATGCATTGGGTTTTGGATGCCCCATAAGGAAAGGTGACAGGGGGAGCCAGTTTCATTGTATTCCATCCTACAATTCAATTATGTGAAATCCAACTTCCTACCCATAGAGGAAGGTGGCTTGAAGGATTTATGGGGCCAGTGTTCAAAGATTAATGGAGCTGTGTCAAGAGGACACAGGAACTGATTTTCGGGGGCTCCGCCTGCCAAACCGGGGACTGAGAGCAGCTGATGGAATGACAGTGATGGATTGCCTTCCTAGTCATTTCAGAAAACATGAGCGTGCATTGTTATAATCAGAAAGGGGGAGGGGAGAGAAAGAAAGGGAACCATGTTTTTCTTTCCAGAGAAATATAAAAAGGTTTACTTTGTTCTTCAACAGAAGAATATGGACTCACCATGCTGTGAAACAGGAAGAGTCCATAAACTTGACATTTATAATAAAAATGTCCCTTTTTCAAATCTTTATTATTTT
The DNA here is from genome assembly GCA_004027875.1 of Aplodontia rufa. Lineage (NCBI taxonomy): Eukaryota > Metazoa > Chordata > Mammalia > Rodentia > Aplodontiidae > Aplodontia > Aplodontia rufa. Next base: position 2,918 of record PVKS010017805.1, read on the forward strand.
AATTAAGAGAACACAGCTCGGTATAATAACTGTGAATTCATGACGGATTTAGCAACAGGACATTGACCTTTATTAAAATGAATGGGAAAACTGCAGAAATTAAAATTTGTATAATTTTTTTACAGGAACACACAGAATAATCAAAGAAACACAAAGCAGTACAGAGATATTTGAAAATCTGTATATGTTTGTTTACATTTAAAAATCAGTGATTGTTCAATAAGGGAAGCTGAGACAATGTCTACCTATTTGGGTTTACAAAAAGGAGGAGAAGAGAGAGGATGGATTCCTACCTTATTATTCCCAAATAAACTCCAAATTAATCTCAGGTTCAAAAATTTTAAAAGTAAATAAAGACTAAAAGACTGAGCGGGGAACCACACTGGCGTGGGCAAGGAGAAAGAACAAAAGACCAGTAGGTCAAGGGCAGCCACATGCATCTGCAGAATCAGTCTGGAGCCACCTCTGCTAACACCACAAGGGGTGGAGTTTGCAGGCACTGGGCACAAGCAACACTGCCACAAGGGGCCTCACCCTAAGAGCCTTGCTGCAGCCAGCCTCTCCCCCATCTATGTTTACTCACTGGCTACTGATGCAAAGTCCTGGATGGGGGACTCAATGGGCTGACACCGGCCAGGTGTCAGCACTACTGGTACAGAAAAAATGGGAAAGCAAGTGTCTCATCTTCAGACTGCAGGTCAGATAGTGTGTTCTGGGGTCTGCCCACCAGCACAACTTGCATGAGCCGGAATCACCAACTACAGGAAGGGGACTCAGATTCCCAGTAGCCCCAAACCTCAAATACCTACACACAAACTACCTACCGCCCTTAGCAATAGAGGAAATGATTGTGCATTTATATCAACATTCTTTAAAGTTGTGAAGGAAAGCAATTTTTAAAAAAGAATGTATAGGGCTGGGGCGGTGGCTCAGCGGTTACAGTGCTTGCCTGGCATACATGAGGATGTAAATTCAATGAAGTGTTTGAGGAACAAAAGTCACATGAAAAACGAAAAGCTAAATAAAATTGATGCTCTCTTTCTCTCTGTTAAAAAAAAAAGTACATGTAAGAAATCTATCACAAATGAAAGTACATTTATCTAGCATAATAAAAGAACCTATAGATATGTAATATACATAAACATGCATATGTATGCTTCAAACAAACTTGACCATAGCAGATATTTTTGGGGGAAAAAACTATAAATCACTGATTAAGATGAGAAAAGAAAGCAGTCTCCTAATTCAAGAAAACAAGGTTGAAATTAGACAATTATTTTTTTCACTTTTGAGATGGGAGAAGGTATAATTTTATAATAAAATTCAGAATGGAGAAGAGTTAAAGGAAATAATGTCATACCAGCCTCTTAGAATGGGTACATTAACAGTATGCTAATTACTCCTCAATAAAGTCAGTTTCTAGAAAGTTACCTTATGTTTTCATGTCAATCTCCCCTGCTTGAAATGGCTCATCTTCCCTTTGCAGTCCGTGGTTCTCACAGGACCTGGCTTCTCCCTGCGCTCCAGCCTCCTGCCCACCACCTTCCAACCCACCCACTTCAATTCTTTCACATTTGCCTCTTTGCTTCCAGACCTAGCACATACGATCGCCCATCCCCATAGTTTCTTATCAATAAGGAGCAGATTGATACATATTTGAACAGAACAGGAACACTTAAGCAATGGTATTGAGCAGAATGTCTTCTGCTGTTGGTGAAGCTACTATTGATGACAAAGTTTGGCCATTTTTTTTCTCTTGGCATCATCCACGCTCATCTGTACCCACTGTGAAACGAGGGTGGGATTTTAGAGAGATAAACACAATGTCTTTTATACATTTTATAGCTTTATACATTTTATACACTTTATAGCATTTCATACAGTATATTTCTCCAAATATGGAGCCCAAGAAGTGGTGTATATGAAAAATGTTCATAAAATCAAATAGCTGAGAATGTCGTATCTCTTGTTTGGAAATTCCCAATAGTAGCACAAATGAGATCCTGACATACCCTACCTCAAAGCAACCTGTGTGTCTACATTTATACCAGTATTCCAGCATTTCCTAAATGGATTTCACCAAGGAGCTTTAAAAGTCAATACCTAGGGCTGAAGTGGTGGCTCAGCAGTTGGAGTGCTGGCCTGGCATGTGTGAAGACCCAGGTTCAAATTCCAGCACCACATACGCAACAAAGTGTTGGAAAAACTAAAGCCAGAGTGAAATTAAATAAAATTGATTCTTTCTCTCTGTCCCCTCCCTCCCTCCCTCCTCCTCCCTCTCTCTCTTTCTCTCTCTCTTTAATCTTATATAAATAAATGCAAATTAATGCCTAAAGCTCTGTGAAATTAATGAATTGGAGGATCCAAGAGTTGTTTTTCCTCCCCCGCTTCTGATTTCTCTTTGCACAGCTCTAATGCCATGTCAGAGCCACTGTTGGAATCAGTAATGAACATGCATTTACCAGGACATTATCCCTCTGTCTCTCAGAGGTACTCCAGAAGAAGAGTTAGACAGATAAAAACCCAGCGAGGCATGATGAATGCTGCAACTGAAGTGCATTCAAGGAGCCTTAGAGACACAAAGGAGGGGGAAGCTTATCATGGAACTTGAAGGGCATGGTTAGGGGCAGGAAGAGCAGCATGGTCACAGTTAGAGAAGGTCTGAATTACTTTCTACCCTGAAAGATAGTCATGGATAGACCTGAGGGAAAGGTCATCCCAAGCATTTGAAAACATGTGCAAAAACAGAGAAGTACCAATGAGCATGTGGTTCTGGAGGAAGAGCAAGAGATGCGACCCCAGGTTAGGAGATGAAGGAGGAAGAATCAACCAAGAAAACAAGTATGCTGGAAAAACACTGTGGGTGGAGTCAACTAACCTCTAGATATGCAGTTCCCAGTTTGGAATACACACCGACTTTTAACCAAAGGGGTAAGATAAGAAGACTTTTTTTTGAAAGGTTACTCCAGTAGCAGGTTTAATAACAGATGCAATGAAGGTGGCAAATAAAGAGGACAGCCTGAAGGCTTTTGCCAGTGTGAGATGTGTGCAACAATTAGGGATTCCTCCTTCCACTGTGGCCACTTTGATTCACCAAGCCTGAGCTGTGTCTGTTCTTGAGGGGGGATATAATAGAAGATTATACAAACACACACACACACACACACACACACACACACATACATGAATAAAGATACACAGACGCTGATAATCATCTTGACATGAAAACAAGAAAATATATAGAACAGAACATAACCCCAGGTTTCTAGGCTACCATGACTGGATGAATTTTCTTGCCCTTAGAGGAGATACAGTGGTAGATGGATCATGCACGTTGCACTGGCAGGAAGATGGGCAATATGGATAGATATGATGGGAGGAGAAGCAGTCTGGTTTATAAAATTTGAGCATTTTGACTTGGGGTCAAAATGTTAGTTAATTCCTCTTTACTATGATATTCAAGACAGTCTGTGCTCTTCATATCGAAGAATCAAAGTCTTGTGAATTATATATACTATGCGTGCTCAATGAATAACCTGGGAAGTTGGTTATAGGTTAAATAACTATAATAAAGTGCATGCTAACCTCCACGAAACCCATGGAGAACTAATCTCATCCCCTGTGCGGATGTTTAACAGCCTCAGGTTCTGGTCAAGCCAGACTTTCAGAGTCACCCCCACCCTCTGTTTAGCGCTTGAAAATTATTTCTTAGCCTCGATTTACAGCTAAGCCCCATTTCCCTCACGAAGTTATCCTCTGAATAGAATCTTCACGTGATTTGTCATCCATACAAGCATCACAAAAATGAAAGTTTGACTCTGAAAACAATATACTGGAGCAAAAAAGAATAAACTAGGTCTCTAAGGCCAGGAAAATCTGAATGGAAGATTATACTACCTCCAAAGACCAAGACATCCTTACCACAACACAACATGTGAAATGTCAGGCGTGGGCTCCCTTTCTTGATCCTTAGGTCAAAGGTTGGTTCATTTCCCCACCATTCATCTTGTCTCCCTCCCCAGCCCCACCTAACTCTGGAACACAACCTACCACATGGATTGCTGTGGAAAGAGCTCGCCCCTAAGACTGAAAACTGCTGTGCTCAGTGGAGAACTACCCAACAACCTGGAGCCAGCTGGCCCGATTCCTCGCTCACCACTGCAAGGGCTGCAGGAGAGGACTAGGAAAAGAGTGGAGGAGAGCGAAGAGGCCATGCTGGCCTCCCGTGGTGATGATGGACAGCAACTGTGGGAGGTCCCTGGATGTTTTTGGGTGATGCTGAACACAAGGGATTCAGAAACACTTCATGAGTCAAGTTTGAAGTGTCAGGTGTTATGGTTTGGGTGTGAGGTACCCCCAGTAGTTCATGTGTGAGACAATGTAAGAGCAATTAGAGGAGAAATGATCTGATGAGTTATGAGAACCTTAACCTAATGAGTGAATTAATCCCCTGATAGGGATTGACTGGGTGGTAACTGCAGGCAGGTGGGCCCCTGGGGCATGCCTTTGGGTATATATGGTGTCCTTGTTGGGTGGCGCGCTCTCCTTGCTTCCTGGTGCCTTCCTCCCAGCTCTACCACTCTCTTCTACCATGACATCCTGCTCACCTCTTGCCCTGAGGAATGGAGTTGGCCATCTGTGGACTGGGACCTCTGAAACTATGGGCCCCCAGATAAACTTTTCCTCCTCTAATTGTTCTTGCCAGGTCCTTTGGTCACAGGAACAGCAAGACATGCAGACACTCAGTGAGAGCCACTTGGTTAGAGGAAAATGGCAGATAAATGGAAAAACAGAATGGATAGATGGAGAGGGCCATACCTTCCCTGTCTTCCACAGAGCTGCACTTGTCAAGTTTCCTATGAGTTTTTGAGCTTCCCATGGGTGCAAGGTGGGCCTAAGCAGTTGACTAAAATCCTAGAGTACTGCACACCCCTTCAGGAGGCCATGGGAAGGACTCTGCAGAGAATAAGAAACAGAAGCATTTATTCCTCTGAGACAGCACCCACCCAGGAAGCTGACGGGGGCCTTTCTAAGTGCCCAAAGGTCATTTATGTGCCTCAAGCATAGTGCAAATCAGATACCTACTGGATCAAGCCAGAGAGACTACAGTTGGCACAGCCAGCCCAGGTCTGAGAGAGCTGAGATTGACAGGCAGATAGACATGCATTAGAAAATATACCACTCGAAATTTCATTCTTTACCTCAGGTTATATTCTTAAAAGCTTTCAACCGGAGCTGGAGCAGTGGCTGGAGCAGTGGCTCAGAGGTTATGGTGCCTACCTGGCATGCACAAGTACACGAGTTCAAACCCCAGCACCACATACACAATGAAGTGTTGGAGTAATGAAAGTCACATGAAAAACTAAATAAAATTGATTCTTTCTTTCTCTCTCTCACTGTCCCTCTCTCTTAAAAAAAAAATCCAAAACACATGCATGCACACACACACACACACACTTTCAACTACTGAGTAAGACCAAGTTCTTGTAAAGCAATTGAGATAGATGAATTTTGCCCACATCTGAGTTCAGGCTGTGCAGTAGCCCTCCAACTAGTCCTCCACTTCCATCGGGTCCTTTCCTTCTGCTTCCTACTGGAGTCACTGTCATTTTAACTTCTGAAAACAAGACGAAATGTCACACTGTCACACTCCTTTCTCCTGCATACCTATATGCAATGCTTTCCCTGTAGTTCTTCTCAACAAAATAAACATACTGACGTGTGAGAAAAGACTATGTAACAAGAGTAGAAAGCCTTCTCTGGAGCATACGCTTGCACAAAAACTGATGCAAAAACTGCATTCGCGTCTCCAGTCACTGCCAGGATTGAGTTGGCTGGTGGAGCGGACTGAAGGGATCTCTCTCTCTCTTGCTCATGACACTATTTATATACACAGAAAGCTGCTCCTCATCAAATAAAGGACTCCTTCCCAGTGGAAAACTGTTTCTCAGTTGAAGATACAAGTGGACTCATTCACGTGCTAGAACCTCTAAAAACCATGAGTGCTTTAAATTGAATATAATTTGTTGTTAGAGTGAATCTTTTACATAAGGTTTGGTTAGTTGGCCCTTTGTTGGATGTTGTAAACTTTGATTTTTCAGTTCTAGTTATACATACCAAAAGCGTTAGTTACAATGACCATAAATGAGTGTCTTCTCTGTAATATGTTGATTTGTCAAAATCATATTTTCATGATTCACCAGCCAGATGAGGCTTGCTGCAAGCCAAATTGCATTTTAGACTTAATAAAAGATAATTATAATGTAGTAAAAACATCTGATAATTTAAACAAGCAGAACATCACTGGCAAACACACAAGACCCTAGTACATAGGCCTTTTTTCCAAAGCATCAGATTGAGAAGATAAATACAAGCACGCAGCACAAAATACTTCAGCGTGTAGCTCATGGATGTGTATCACATAGTCCACATTTACAACAGCCCTCTGAAAGCATTCTCAGTGTTCTGAGAGCTTCCCAAAAATACTTTTAGAATATGTTAGAAGCAAAGGAATTCCAAATAGAGTCCAAGCACCAACAGATTCCAGCTGCTCTTATTTTGATGGCTAATATATCAGTAGTTGTGAGTTCCAGGGGCGAGAAGTAGAATTCTAAATTCTGATTGGTTGTGAGCCAAGTCCATCCCTCTGCTTCGGAGCATCATCAGGGGGCAAGTCACTAATATCTCAGAGTTGCCTTGCTATTGAGGAGTTTCTGATGTCTGTTATTATCTCGACAATGTCAAAACTATGAGGCAGTCACTCACAGCCCTGGAGATGAAGCCTACTCCTGGCATATGTGTTGATGATTCCACACATAACTTTTCTTGGGCAGCCTGTGTATAAAATCTTGGACTTTTAGAGCAGGAAGAGAGTTTGGAGATAAGAGAGTCCAGGACAGTCCTGTCAGATAGTCTATTTAGAATCCCCATGCTCAAAGCAAGAGGTGAACTGATTATGTGATTAGGTAGTCTACCATCAGAGCCTGTAATGGTTTGGATCTTAAATGTCACCCAAAAACTCAAGTGTTAACAGTGTGGTCACCAACCTGTGGTACTATTGGGAGATGGTGAAACCTTCAGAAGATGGAGACTAGTAGGATGAACTAAGGTCACTGGGGGTGTGCCTCGAATGGGATACAAGGACCTTAGTCTCTGTCTCTGGCTCTCTCTCTCTCTCTCTCTCTCTCTCATTCCTCTCTCTCTCTCTCTCTCTGTCTTCTTCCTGGTCATCATGAGATGAAAATCTTTGCTCCAACACAAAAGCAATAGAGCCAGCTGACCATGGACAGATACCTCTGAACCTTTCCTCCTTTTAAGTTGATTGTTTCAGGCATTTTATCATAGTGATGGAAAGCTGACCAACAAGAGCCTAAGATGGAGATCAAGTTTCCAAACACTTAGAGTTGTGTTCTTTTGAATCCATTAATGAGCCTCTGAGATAGTAGGGAGTATGTTTGAATTAACTTTAGAATAAGTATGTAAGTTATTCACTCATTTTATCTGCCTAGAAGAGTAGTTGACATAGTCAGTTGGTCAACTCATTTGAGTGAAAAGAAGCCCACATCTCTCCTTGAGAGTCTTGGAATCTTAGACAATCATTTAAGCTCACTCAGCTCATTTTATAAGTCAGTTCTGTCTTGCTTTTGTAGTTATAAACTGTGCTTAGTGCTGTGGAATGAGCTAATGCATGGCAAAACACAACATTGACTAAAATACAACTGGAGGTAGTTTATTCACTTTCTTATATCAGATTATTAGTTTCTCTCTCTTTCAGTTTCCTTTCTCTCTGCATCACCTCTTCCTACCTCCATGATGTTTCCCTACTTTTACCAAAACCCGTTCAGTCAATCCTGCTCCAGGCTTCCCGCCTCTTCAATGATACCATGCAGGTCATTGACCTTCGTACTTCACATCCAATCAGCTCCTAGATCCTGCAATTTGCACAGTTAAAATTGTCTTTCACAATTTCCTTTCTGCCCAGACTGTTAGTTCAAAGGAAATTTCCATTAAATATTAGTAGTTGAGGGCTGGACAGGTGATTCAGCAATAGAGTGCTTGACGGGTATGTGTGAGGACCTGAGTTTGATGTCCAGCACCATATACACAACTAAGTGGAAGAAAAACAAAAACCAGATGCAAAAATAAAATTAACTCTCTCTTTCCTCCTCTCTCTCACAAAAAGCCAAAGTTGAGTACAGGGGATTGTAGGGTTGGGGTAAATGATTCACCTGGAGCATCAAACAGGTGTGAATCAGAAGCCAGAGTGCAACCTAAGGGTGGGTGATGGACCAGTGGAATGATGGACTCCAGGAACAGGGGACAAGGTCCACAAGAGGGTCACTGTTGGAAGCCCAGAGAAAGGGAGCTCATTACAAGTATGGATGACCTCCATTTAAAGAACCAAGACCAAAGTCAAGCAAATTGAAGGACCTCCTACGTTCAGAACTCTTATTCTGTATCTTATTAATTTGTTCACAGTAGGTACTCGTGAAGGTGAGTTGAACTACACATAAGGAGCTACTGAATATACTGGATTCATGACATTCGTGACATGCATGACAAAGGCTGCCTGCCCCCATTCCTTCATTCACTCATGCAGTAGACATTCTCATGCGGTGCCATGATATCGTTTGAAACACCAGAAGCAGTGATAAAGGAGCATGAGGCAACCGAGAACCCTTGCTTCTTAACCTTATTTTTAATGCATTTTTTCCACATGTGCTGTGTCTCCAGAAATGAAGGTCCTGTGGACACATCCTGCTGTCTTGTACATAAGGACAGGACTCCAGCTGTGGGGTGTGATGAGAGGCCTTGGATGATCTCAGGCAAACTAGCTGACTCTGACCACCTCAGGCCCCCTGTCCGCAGGATCTTCCCTCTTTAAGAGAACATCTCAAGCTCCATCTCCTTGGCTACCAGGCTCTGTAGTGAGCTCATGCTCATCAAATTCCTAGATCCAATGCCCTTAGTTAATATTTATTACTTACTGTGAGGATCTCATTTCCTATTCTGTGTGCACTTAATGCTCACATTTTCACCACCACCCTGTGATATGTGCACTATTCCTGCCCTCATTTCACAAAAGAGGAAATTGCTCCAGAGCCCCTGTGGTCAGTTACCACATGCTGCACTGCCTCTCACTGTAAGAAAAATTTTACCAACCTACAGCCCAAATGCTCTTTGAGTTAATAATACAGACAAATGCTTACCAGTTTGGAGATTTTTTTTTTCATTTGCTCTATGTCAGGTGACAGATTCATCCATGTTATGCTTAGTTGAACAAAGAAAATATAGCCTTGTTTCTTCTACATAAGTGTCCTGATCTTTTCCATAAGTCCCCTTTGCTGGACAATTAAAACACAACACTTGCAGGGCCTGCTTTCTCAGTTGTGTCTAGTACCATGAGTCCATCTCTGTTAAGACTGAAGACACCTTTCTGACGCTGTCTTCTTAGTGAGGCCAGTGTGGAGGAGGTGGGGCTAAGGTCGCAGGAGGCCAGGTGGAATGAAGTGACTCTTGCACCTGCTGGTCTTCTCTGCATGCTCCCTGGTATGTGCTAGAGAGGAGTGATCTTACTTGCTCTGGAATGGAAGAGATTTTTGGAGCAACTGATCAGGGCCAGCCTTTGAGAGTTTTCGGCCCCACTGCTGGACTTTGTAACCTGGCCAGTTGATTTCCCACTTGCACGTTTCTGCAAGTTTAATCAGCACTGTTCTGAGCGCAGGCTTTTGTTGTGTTTTCCATATCTGTCACTCAGCAGATGTCAAATTCCATGATTCCCCTGCATGACCATGGAGGGTGAGTCAGCAGCCCTATCTCAGGCTCATAGTCACTCCTCCTGCCACAGACCCTGAATTAATGTCTCCAAGCCCTGCAGCACATGGTCTGGTGGAGGCACCTTCCGCAGGCATCTCTGCCATACTCTGCTCCTCCTCTTACAACACCCCGCACAAAAGACTGAACTTCCTCCATTGTTTTTTGTCTCTCGAGGGCTTTTCTGTAGAAGACATGGTGCAGAGAAAAGAAACAGCTACTATTAGGGAGCACTAAGCAGGAAGTATTTTAAATGCAAATTGAAATCGTAGGACAGCACATAACCTCTCCAGCATCCATTTGGCATCTATTAAAATGGACGGTACTTCTTGTAATTCACTGAAACTGTGGTCTGGACAAAAATTTACCGGATGAGACAATTGAGTGATCCCATACTTCAGAATTCAAGATAAGGAGTGTTTTCGATTTTTCTTTTAGTTATCCTTTAACTCAAGCACAACTCAAGCAACAAAATCCGATATCAGCAATATTAAATATACATGAAAAAACAACATTGGGTTAGGGTTAGGGTCCTTGATTGAAAGCATACACTCAGCTTTTAAATAAGTGAGGACAATAGAAGTGAAAGAGCTCACTGTCACCTAAGTAAATATTCCCTGTTTAGAGAGAGGGAAAGAGAGGAAATGCAAAATTTCCAGAAGAAGCCTTTGAGATGTTAGATAGTCTAATTTGAGATCACAGTGACCGAAAGAAAAGCATGGGTGGAAACAGGAAGGTAGGCTCCCTTACATAAGATTTGTGATGGAAAACCTAGAGGACCCAATTACTATGATTTAACCACATTGCTACAAACAGGCACGGGCCAGGCATAAACCCGCTGGTGGTGATGAACAGTGTCAGGCCACCATCAATGAGATGCTTTAAATAATGAAGAATTACCAAGGAAGTTTCCTGCAGCCACAGGGTGATATAAATTTTGGACTCTGCTAAACTCTTCTAAAATAAAACTTTGAAAAAGCTCCTCAGCAAACCCCATAATTTTGATTAGCTGTTAATGTCAAGTGCAGCTTTGCTCAAAATAACCGTCCAGCTCCCTGCTCTCACTGTTAGTTGAAGTCCACCGTTACAACCTGTGAACTGCTGACAGCTTCTCCGCCGTAATAAAGTTCTTCTGACAGTGGCTTTCAGACTTCACTGTGGCTCCTTCAAATGCAGAGGAGGCCAGCCTCACTGTGCTGGACCCTGGTGAGCCAGCCCACCCTGGGCGGGGACACTACTCTCAACACCGCATTGACACCAGGTGCTCTCTAGTCCTGGTCAGCCATGAAAAAAGAAACTCACCTAAGGTTCATCACAGTCTGCTTTGCTTTACAAGCTGTCTTAGGAGAAGTGGTTCAGTGAGGTGGGGCAGCTTCTCTTTCTCACACTGAAGCAAAAGAGTGAAAGTCGCCAAGTCAAGGCAGGGAGACAGCACTCTAGCATTTGTCTATGTTAGTATTGCCTTTGGGTTGTTTTATTTGTTCACTTCACTGTAAATTATTGGATTAATCAAAAAAAAAATAGAAGGTCCATTTTAGTCAAAGGAGACTGAAAATTGATCATTCATCCTCCAATGCTCCATCTGTGTCTTTTAGAAAAGGCCCCCTCCAAGTTATCACTCCTCTGATTTCTTTTGGTCTCCATGTATAAATGTTTTGTAAGTGGAATCACAGAGCAAGTTAAATGGGGACAATCTAAGTTGGTTCTCTGTCTTTAAGATTGTGCTATCTAGATGTTTATCTATAAGTTTTAAAACTAGCGAGTGAAATTTCTACATAAAGAGTACTGAGGTTTTTTTAAGTTAAAAGTTTGCTGATCAAATTTATCAGGTAACAGTACTGAGTCTTCTAAGACACTTCTTGAGGTTCAGTAATTTCTGTCAGCACGTATTGTAGTTTTCAGTGAAGAGCTGTAACAGCTTTCACTGTATGCTTCCCAGCATTTAATTTTTTGTTATGGCAAAAGGTTTTGTTTCCAACTCTTCTTTTTCCATTTGCTTATTACTGGTATTGAGAAATGCAAATTTTAGTGACCTTGTGGTCATCAAAATTATGGAATCCACTTACTATTGCAGTTGGATGGAGGAATTAACCTTGCTTTTTTTTACATATATGATTAGGTGGGCTCCAAACACATACAGTTTTAGTTCATTCTTTTTAATTTATATTATTTCTTTTAATTGCTGTATTGAACTAGAGCTAGGATCTCTAGTCAATATGAATAAGACAGATGGAAGTAGACACCCTTTCCTTGTTCAAGGTCTTAGGGGAAAATGCTGAATGTTGTCTCAATGAGTACAACACTATTTGTAGGTTTTGCACAAGTATACGTTATCAGAACGAGGCTTCCCTACCTATTTACACTTTAGTGAGAATTTTTAAACATAAATTTATGTTGATTTTTGTTAAGCAAAGCTTTTGTAAGTGTTGAAATGAGACATTGTTTCTAGAGGATGTGTATTTATATGTGAGTTTATGATATATGAACCAATGGATTTGAGAAGTGTTTTTTAAAACTATTTGGAGGGGCTGGAGTGGTGGCTCAGTGGTTTCGGCGCTTGCCTGGCAAGCACAAGGACCTGGGTTCAAACCCCAGCAGCATGTACACAACTAAGTGTTGGAGCAACAAAGGCCATCTGAAGAACTAAATAAAGTTGTTTCTCTCTTTTTCTGTCTCTCTCATTGTCCTTCTCTCTTTAAAAAAAAAAAAATATATATATATATACATATATATATATATATATTTGGAAATGAGTTGAAGACAGAAAAAAAAACATGATCCGAGCCAAAATTCATGAAATAGGAAAAAAAAAAACTACAAAGGATTGATGTAACAAAGAGTTGATTCTTTGGAAAGATAAAGAAGATCGATGAACAATGAGTCAAACTAACCTAAGAAAAAGCATGAAGACCCAAATTAACAAAATCAAAGATGAAAGAGGAGATGTCACAGGCACTGCTGAAACAGGATCATTGGGAACTATTTTGAAAACCTATTCCAATACATTGGAAAATCTGAAAATCATAGACAGGTTTCCAGATACATAAGATCTACATAAACAGAACCAAGAAGATAAAGAAAATACACCAATAGAAAGCAACAAGATTAAAACAGCAATAAAAGGCCTTTCAATAAAAAAAAGAAAAGAAAAGAAGGAAAAGCCCAGGACCAGATGGTTTCTCATCTGACTTTGACCAGATCTTTGAAGAGCTAATGCCAGGGCTGGAGTGGAGACTTGGCAGTACATGGGTTCAAACCCCAGCACCCACGTACACAACTAAGTGTCAGAGCAATGAAAGCCACGTGAAAACTCAATAAAAATTGATTATCTCTATCTTTCTCTCTCTCTTTCACTGTCCTGCTCTCTTTAAAACAAAAATACAAGAACTAACGCTAATCCTTTTTAAATTATTCTGTGAAGTAGAGGGAACAGTGCCAAATTCATTCTATGAAGCCAGTGTCATCCTGATAGAAATCCAGACAAAGACACATTAAGGGGGAAAAATTGCAGACCAATATCCCTGACGACCCAAAACTCCTTAATAAAATATTACCAAACCACATACAAAAACACATTGAGAAAATAGTACCCTATCTTCAAGTTAGTTTCAGCCCAGTCATGTAACATGTGCAAATCAATAAATGTAATTTATCACATAAACAGAATCAAGGACAAAAAGTCACATGATCTCAATAGGTGCTTAAAAAGACTTTGACAAAATCCACAGCCATTCATGTTAAAAACACGGAAGAACCTAGGGATGGAAGGAACCCACCTCAGTCTCATGAAGGCTATATATGACAAACTCAAAGTCATCATTGCACTGAATGCAGCTAAATTTAAAGCATTTTTTCTAAAAGCAGGAACAGGCAAGAAATGGCAACTCTTATCACTTCTAGTCTACATAGCTCTTGAAACTCTAGCCAGAGAAGTCAGGCAAGAGAAGTGAATTAAAGAGCACAGATAGGAAAAGAAGTCAAATTATCTCTGTTTGCTGATGACATGATCCTATATTTAGAAGACCCAAAATAGCCCATCAGAAGACTTCTAGAGCTGATAAACAAGTTCAGAAAAGTAGCAGGATACAAGAAGAGTATACAAAAATCGATAACTTTCCTATACTTTAAAAATGAGTCTTCTGAGAAAAAAATCAGGAAAATAATTTTATTCACATTCATAATCTCAAAAAAATAAAATAAAATACCTAGGTATAGATCTAAACAAGGTAGTAAAAGATCTCCGTAATGAAAATTATACAATGCTGAAGAAAGAAGCTGAAAAAGACCTTAGAAGATGGAAAGACCTACCATGCTCTTGGATAGGCAAAATTAATATCGTCAAAACAGCCATACTACCAAAAGTGTTATACAGATTCAATGCAATTTCCATCAAGATACCTATGACATTCTCCACAGAACAAGAAAGAAAAAAAACAGTGCTAAAATTCATATGGAGAAATTTTAAAAGATCCAGAATAGCTAAACCAACAGGAAGCAAGCAGAGCAGAGCTGGAATCATCACAATAACCACAATAGCTGATCTCATATTAAACTACAGAGCTACAGTGAAAAAATAAAACATAAACAAGCAGTGTGGTATTTTCATGATAAATAAAGAACAATGGAATTCAAATACAGTGTCAAATTCACATAGGTAAAGTTAGCTGATCTTTCTCAAAGGTGCCAAAACTTTTTTTAGTGAAAAGATAGCTATTTTAGCAAATCATGTTGAGAACAAATAGTCTTTTGAACAAATTGTGCAGGGGTTCGGGAAACTGGACATCCACATGTAGAAGAATGAAACTTGATCCAGTCTCACACTGCGTGAAAATCATTTCAAAGTGGATCAAAGACCTAGGAATTATACCAGAAACATTACAACTGCTAGAAGGGTACAGACCCAACACGCCAAAGGTATGCAGAAAGGTACTGATGTCTTTAGTCAGACTCCAAATGCTCAACAAATAAAAACAAGAATCAATAGTGGGATAGCATAAAATTAAAAAGCTTCTGCACAGCAAAGGAAACAAGAGTGGCAAGGGAGCCCACAGAACGGGAGGAAGTTCCTTTTCTTTCTTAAAGTTGTATGTAATAATAGGATTTGTTATTACATATTCATAATATAACAAAATTTGGCTGACTTCCTCCCCAGAACTCCCTCCCTCCTCCTGTCTCTTGGTCCCTTGCTTCTGCTAATCACCCTTGAAATTCTTTGTTTATTTATTCACTTTTTCTTTTTCCCATTTATACTGATTGTATGGGAATTATTTAGCTTCCTCTAGGAATTTTCCCTTCCCCCTTAATTCTCTCTTTTCCCCCCTACAATCCATCCGCCCCTCCCCTTCTGTGTCTCTACTAGACTTCCTTTAGTTCTTCTATTAATTTGTATTTCAGTGGTTCTTTATGAAACCTTTTCCCTCCTTCTCATTTTTCTTTATTTTACTCTAGTTTCCACAAATGAGAGAAAACATACACTTTTTGAGTTTTTGAGTCTGGCTAATTTCATTTAGCATGATATTCTCCATTTTCATCCATTTGCTAGCAAATACCATAATTTTGTTCTTTGTAATAGCTGAGTAGAACTGCATTGTATTTATATATATCACAATTTCTTAATCCATTCATCTAATGATGGGCTTCTGGGTTGATTCCATAATGTAGTCAGTGTGAATTGTGCTGCTATAAATATGGATGTGGCTGTGTCACTGTAGTATGCCAACTTTAGGTCCTTTGGGAAGTTCCGCAGGAGTAGGATAGCTGAGTCATGTGGTTCCATCCCAAGTTTCTTTGAGGAATCTCCACACTGCTTTCCAGAGTGATTGAACTAGTCTGCAGTCCCACCAACAATGTAGAAACGTTCTTTTCTCTGCATAAACTTGCCAGCATTTATTATTGTTTGTGAACTGATCTTTGCCATTATAATTGGAGTGAGATGAAATTTTAATATAGTTTTGATTTATAGTCTCATTGACAGAGATGTTGAGCATTTTTCCTATTTTTATTGGCCATTTGTGTTTCTTCTATTGAGAAATTTCTGTTTAGTTTTTTTTGCCCAGTTATTTATTGGGTTATTTGTGTGTGTGTGTGTGTGTGTGTGTGTGTGTGTGTGTGTGTGTGTTTGGTATTAAGTTTTATGAGTTCTTTCTGTAGTCTTGATATTAATCTCCTATCAGAAGGCTAGCTGGCTAAGATTTTCTAGAATGAGAGGAAATTTCTGCCAGCTACTCTTCTGACTGGAGATTATTATCCAGAATACATTAAAAAAAAAACCCTCAAAAACTTAACACCAAAAAAAATAAAAATAAATAATCCAGTCAATAAATGGGAAAATGAACTAAAAACACATTTCTCACAACAAAACAAAACAAATGGCCAAAAGATATATGAAAGAAAATATGTTCAGCATCTTTAGCAATCAGTGAAATGTAAATCAAAACAACACTGAGATTTCATCTTACTACAGCTAAAATGGCGGCCATCAAGAATACAAACTGATACTTGCAGGGGAGGATATGGGGAAACAGTACAGTATACATTATTAGTTGGACTGCAAATAGGTTACAATTACTTTGGAAAGCAAAACAGAGATTCCTCAAAAGACTTGGAATGGAAACACCATAAGACCCAGCCATCCCACTCTTTGGTATTTATTCAAAAGAACTAAAATCAATGTTCCACAGTGACACATGCATGCTAATATTTACAGCAAAGCAGTTCACAGTTTCCAAGTTATAGAAGCATCCTAGGTGCCTGTCAATAAATGAATCAAAGAAAATATAATACACACACACACACACACACATATATATATGCTTTATTCAGCCATAAAGAAGTATGAGGGCTGGAGCATGGCTCAATGCTTGCCTGGCATATGCAAGGATATGGGTTAGAACCCCAGCACCATGTACACAACAAAGTGTTACAGCAACGAAAGCCACATGAAAAACTAAATAAAAATTGATTCTATCCCTCTCTCTCTTAAAAAAAAAAAGTATGAAATTATGCAATTTGCTAGTAAATGGATGGAATTGGAGAACATCATGCTATGAGAAATAAGTCGGACTCAGAAAGTCAAAGAACAAATGTTTTCTCTCATATACAGAAGCTAGAGAAAGAGAGAGAGAGAGAGAGAAAATAAAATAAATGGAATAAAAAGGGGGCTTTCACAAAAATAGAAAGACCAATAGAGTAGAAGGAGGGGTTTGAGAGGGAGGGAAGAGAAAAGGGTATGGTGAAGTACAGGGGTACAATAGCTACCAATTTATGCTATGCCCTTATGTTTGAACACACAGCAATAGGCCATATACATATGTGTGTGTGTGCATGTGTGTGCGCATGTGTGTGTGTATAATTATAATGTACTAACTAAAACTAAAACAATAACAGTATGATAAAAAGAAGACCAGAGCAAGTGGATCATGGGGAAGGAGAACGGGAAAGGGAAAGCATAGGGAATAAGATTGGTCAAGTACTGTTGCATACATGTAAGAACATTGCAGAATGAATCCCACTAGCATGCATAATTAATGCACCAAAAAATGATTGACATGAAAACACTTCTAAAACCGAAACAACAAAAAGTATGCACTGATGGACTAATAACACTTGGTCAGGAGGTTACCGCATTCAGTGTGGCATGTTTCCTCAGAATGTCTGCATGTATGATCGTGTTTTAGTCAGCGTGGACCAAAGACTTGATAAGAGCAACTGAGAGGAGGAAAAGACTCATGGTTTCAGAGGTTTAGGCCATAGCGCTAGGCCCAGGCAGAGGCAGAACGTCATGGAGGAAGGGTGAGACAGCGGAGAGCTGCTCAGTGCCTGAGAGCCAAGAGGCACAGCAAGAGTTTTGAGTGCAAGGAAATCTGGGATATTAGAGTCCCAAAGGACTTCCTGGTGATTCACTTCCTCCAACCCAGCCCTACCTGCCTGCAGTTACCACCCAGTAATTCATTTAAATTATTAATTCAGCAAATGAATTAATCTACTGACAAAGTCACAGTTCTCATAACCTGATCACTTCACCTCTGAACCTTCCGGCATTTTCTCATACACGAACTTACAAACCACGATAGGCCATAGGGCTGTTGACAAATATTTTTCTTTTCTTGTAATATTCTAGTTGGACTTCAGTATGAGTTATGCTGACACCATAGCTGGAAAGTATTGAGCTTCTCTTGTTGAAAATGCTTATGTGTGGACTAGAGCGGTGGCTTGGCAGTTATAGCACTTGCCTAGCATGCGCAAGTACACGGGTTCAAACCCCAGCACCCACGTACACAACTAAGTGCCAGAGCAATGAAAGCCATGTGAAAAACTCAATAAAATTTGATTCTCCGTCTCTCTCTCACTGTCCTTCTCTCTTAAAAAAAAGAAAGAAAATGATTATTTATGATACATTGTTGTTATTAATTTCAGTGTTTGATCGACCCAAGTACTGAAAAAAAGGTTTGAGATTTCAAAAACAAAATCAGTAATGCTGGAGTCTGCTTTGATGGAATGTATTTCAATTGCAAATGAGAAATCTTTATAACATTGAAGACTATTCATAGAAGAGTCTTTTTGTTGGTTTAGTATGATGATTTCCAAAGAATTTGTTCATCTAATTGCTGAGCTTATTCCATAAGTGGATTATAAAAGCTCCTTATTACTTTAAAACCTACAGAATGTGTAGTGAGATCCTTCCTTACCTGCATAACGGTATTTATACTCCCTGTCTCTCGGTATCCCTGTCTCTGAATCACTTTGTTTATCAACATAGTTTAACATTATAAGAACAGTTTTTAGTTTTTTTTTAATTTTATCTCCTGTTCATATTTATTTTTATTTCTTTGAATTTTGCTCTTCTAATCTTTCTATTTCCATTTCCTTGGGCTTTTCAGCTCTTCTTCTAGATCTATGAATGAGACGCTCCGATGACTGACTTTGAATTTGATTTTATTTATAGCATATGCACTTAAAGTTTTAAACTTTCCCTTAAGCACTGATATAATTCTATCCAACAAATTTTAACAGGCGATGTTTTCATTATCATCCATTGAATATTTTCTCATTTCTTCAAAGATTTCTTCTTTGACCCATGGATTATTTATTTAGAAGTACATTTTTCAATTTCCAAATATTTGGGGATTTTCCAGTTATCTTTTCATTACCGTCTAATTTAATTGGTCACAGAATACAAATCTGCACGCTTTCAAACCTTTGAAATTCTTTGAGACCTGGTTTGTGCCCCAGCATCATTTCCTTTGGTGAATGCTCCATGAATGATTGGAACAGTGTGTTGTCTGCTTATGAAGTTCTCTTAATGTCAATGAGGTCAACTGACTTAAAAATATTATTCCAATTATGGATATTTTTCCTAACTCTACTCACATAAAAATGCTTCAAATAGAACTGTGAATATGAGCATTTTTCCTTCAATTCTGTCAACTAATGATTCAGTTTTTGTGAATGATTTTAGGTACATATACATTGAGAATTTATATATTTTCATAGTGCATTTATATAGTTGATATGAACATTTTGATAATTAAAATATTTTTATTGCAAAAACCATATATATGAGAATTTTTTTAAAATTTACTCCCTCGGTTTCTGCCTTTGAACTCGTATTTAGTTCATTTATATATACTCTTTATACAATTAAATTTAAATTTATTGTTTTACTGTTCATCCATTATCTTTCTCATTTACCAACTAAGTTTCAGAGGAATTGCCAAAACTTTGTCAAAAGTTTAATAAACAGGGCTCATAGGTTTTTGTTCCAATATCTCTAACTTGGTTGAAAATTGGGGATTCAAACTGTTATGGGCTGAATTGTGCTCCCTCCAAGTTGATTTACTGAAATCTTCACCCACAGAACCTCAGAATGTGATGCAGTTGGAGATAAAGTCTTTGAAGAGGTGAACTGAAAGAAGATCTTTAGAGCAGGCCTTCATCTAATCTCACTTGGGTCCTTGTAAGAAAAAGAGATGTGGCATAAGGAGAGACAGCAGGAATGGCCACGTACTGAGAAAGGACCATATGGGGACACAGTAAGGACACTATAAGTCAAGCAGAGCGGCCTCAGAGAAAACCCATCCTCCACACCTTCATCTTGCATTCCAAGTCTCCACGACTATGAGAAATTAAATGTTTATTGCTAAATCCACCCTATTTATGTTACTTGCTATGGCAGCCCTACCAATTTACACATGAACTAAGAGTAAAAGTTATAATACTTCCATTCATCTGAAACCATTGGACACGCCCAATTAAAAGTTCAAGAGTATTTAAATTTAAAAGAAGACAAAAACCCTGGAATCTGTAACTGTCATCTAAAGTCTGTTGACCATGGCAACATGTTAATCAGAATGTATTATGCTTATATTTCAAAACTGTGGCTCTAAGGGAGGGGGAGGGACAGCTAACACTCTCCCTTAATCACATGGATCATAATTTGTGCTGGCTTCAAATGCCAAGAACATAAGGGCATGGCCTTCTTAGAAATGAAAAAAGAAGAACTACCAAATGGGACAGAGCATGGTTCATACTGTCACTATTGCACAAACTAAGACAAAGTGTATTGTCCAGTTTGTATTTTCTCAAGTATAATTATGCACTATCCACTGCATAATCAGCCCATTTCATTATCTTGCTATGATCATAATAATTTTGTTTATAATGTTCTGAGTTTATGTATCTTAAAACTATTTCCAAAAACTTAATGAAAAGAAGTCTGCCTAGATTCTTTTCTAAGTAATCAGGCAAGATTACTTACTTATTGGGGTACTAAGATACCCCAATACTAGAAAATACCTTCCCCCAAATTATATTACTTATCTTAAATAAACCAAGGATTAAAAATAATAATTTTATAACCCAAATAAGAATTTGGAATTTAATTTTATTTTACCTATCATTTTCTTTTGTTCTACAGTTTACATTTTTTGTATCTCATAATTTTGGAATTAGAGCAATATTCCATAACACTATGAAGTTTTTACAAGTGTCTGCCTATCATGTTTGTATTCTTACATTTCGAAGTTATCTTATTAAAAGTAGACATAGATATGCTTCCACCTTGCTGTTCTACCTCACCTTGTTCCCAGAACAATGGAGTGAACTGTCTATGAACTGAGACTTCTTAAACTGTGAGCAAAATAAACTCCTCCTACTCTAATTGTTCTTGTCAGGTCTTTTGATTACAGCAATGGAGAAGCTGACAAAAACAGAAATTGGTACTTAAAAGTGGGGTCATTGCTGTAACTAACCTCACTATGTGGTTCAGAAGATTTTGGAGTTTTGGGAATTTGTGGTGGGAGGAACTTTGAAAAGTTTAGAGATAAAAGTTGGAAAAGCTTTAGAATATTGTAAGTAGAGCTTAATGGGCAATTCTGGTGGGAGCTCAAAAGACCAGATGCCTATGAGACTGAGGACAATGAAGACTGGCCTCATGTTTTAATCAACTTTTCTGTTACTGTGCCCAAAAGTCCCAACAAGAACAAGTTCAGAGGATGAAATGTTGATTTGGTGCTCATGGTTTCAAAAGTCTTGTCCATAGATGGCCAACTCCATTCTTTGGGGCAGAACATCATGGAAAAAGAGCTTGGGGGAGGAAAGTGGCTCAGGACATGCCACCAAGAAGGGGAGAGAGAGAGAGAGAGAGAGAGAGAGAGAGAGACTTCTCTCAACAAGGACAAAATATATACCCCAAAGGCACTCACCCCAATGACCCTTCTCCACTTAAACCCTATCTGCCTACAGTTATCACCCAGTTAATCCCTACCGGAGTATCAACCAGGGAATTATGTACTGATTAGGTTAAGACTCTCATAACCCGATCTTTTCAACTCTAAGCTATCTTTTATTATCTCACACTTGAGGTTTTGGGGACACCTAATATCTAAACCATAACAGCTCACGAGATTTCGAAGAAGGAGGACTCTGTTGAAAATTGGAATAGAGGGCATTCATACTATGTTCTCACAAAGAAGCTCTCTACTCTTTGCCCATATGCTGAGTTTCTGCGAGACTGAATTTAAAGATAATGGATTGATTAATCTGGCAGAGGAACTTTAAAAGCAGTAAAGCATTCAGGTGGTGACATGGATATTACTGGTGGCTTTTAGCCAAGTTTACTGTGATAATCAATAGAAAGAAGAGTAGAAAAATTTGAAAAAATTGCAGTTTGGCCAGAAAAGTGGGAATAAATTAGGGCTAAGGAAGTTATGGTTGTAAGACGCATTACAACTGCTAAAAAGATGCTAAATACCTTACTAAGAGTCAATAGGAAAGATGACTTGAGGGCATTTCAGAACTTGGAAAGACCACAAACATTACAGGCTCAAGAGTGTAGAAGTAAAAATTTCTTCTAGAAGAGACCAGTGGGGCACCCTGCTCAGATATTCAGAGGCTGTGGCAGTAATGGGTTTTGGCTTTTGCTTGAGATGGTGGCAAACCTTGGCATCGACCATGTGGTCCTGTTTCCAGGAGATTGCAGGATGATAGAGTTAGGGGGTCATGGAGGCTTCCACCGAGATTTCAAAGGAAAGCCTGGGAGGCCAGGCAAAATCCAGCCAAGTAGGTGTCCTTACAGACTGCCTCTGAGAAGGATATGAATGGAAAGGAAGCTGAAGCTGCAGTGGAGATCCCAGAGATTAAGAGCTATAAATACCAAGGGATGGTTACTGGGAAAAGTTACAGGAATTAAGCAGAGACCAGCCAAGAGAGAGGCCATGATGGGACAGTAAGGTGATAGGCGTAAAGTTATACAAATACTTTGGAGAAAGCATCACAATGGCATGTTCCCCAGACGCCGGATGAGGAGCTATGGGACTTGTTCACCCAGTTGGATTTTAGTCTTTCTTTGGTTCCATCTGTCCTTTCTAAGCTCCATTTCTTCCTTTTATAATGGAAATATTTGCTCTATACCTTTACATATTGGATATATGTAACTTTGATTCTTACAGAAGCTTATCCTGAGAGTTTGCCTTGAGTCTTACAGGAGACTTTGGATTGGATTTTTAGGAAATGCTGGAACTGTTAAGACCATGGATCTCTTGGAAATGGGCTATAGGCATTTTGCATTGTGTGATGGTCATAATATTTTGGGGGTAGAATGTTATAATTTTGATATGAGGTGCCCTCCAAAAGCTCATGTGTGAGACAATACAATGAAGTTCAGAGGTGAAGTGGCTAGTGATGAGAGCCTTAACTTAATCAGTGCATTAATCCATTTGAATGGATTAACCGTAAGCGGGTAGAGTGGCTGGAGGAGGTGGGTCAGTGGAGGTATGCATTTGGGGTATATATATATTCTCCTTGGTTAGCAGACCTCTCTCTCTCTCTTTCTCTCTCTCTCTCTCCTCCTGCCTGATTGCCATGTCCTGAGCTGGTTTCCTCTGCTATGATGTTCTGCCTCACCTCAGACTCAGAACAGTGGAGTCAGCCATTTGTGAACCAGGACCTCTGAAATAAACATTTCCTCCTCTACATTGTTCTTGTCAGGTCTTTGGTCTCAGCAGTGAAATAGACTGACTAAAACAGATTGTAACTGCAGACAGGTGGGGCAGGACTGGAGAAGGTGGGTCACTGGGGGCGTGTCCCTGTCCCTTGATCTTTCTCTCTGCTTCCTGTCTCGGAAGTGCCCTTCCACCATGATGTACTGCTTCATTGGGTCTACAGTGAAACCATGAGCCTCAAATAAACTTTTCCTCCTCTAAGTTGTTCCTGTTGGGTGTTTTGCCTGCGCTGATAGAAAAGCTGAGACAAGGGAAAGGCAAGTGCCATGATTTCCTCGTCTTCCCATGGTTTGAAACTCATGTTGCCCTGGTGTGTTTCTTTCTCTCTGTGGGAGTCTCATCTTCATGAATCATCCAACTACAGAATGTTGTAAGACCTGTTATCTTCAGAGCAGTAATTATGTACTATATTGAGATAAATTCATTAATAATGTTTAATTAAAATTCTATAAAGCCTCTTTTTCCCTTCAAGGATCTCATATTTCGATTTTTAATGGTGAAAAGCAATGGGTACTACACTAACCATGTTCAGTAGCCCAAAATGGGAAGAAAGGTGATATCAAGAAAATAAATTGATAGTTTCATCATGGGCAAATTATGTACTTCTTTACTTAGAGGTTCAGGTCTAAGTCAAAAAGTGTATATTGACTTAGTTGTCAAAAATTGATGAGAATTTTCTTGGCATAAGAAATTTAATAACATGATCAGTCCTACATATAGTAGGCCAAATCTCCAGGATATGAAAAATTAGAGAGAAAATATTTGTTGGGCAAGAACTATGTGTTGGCCACTATGTATAATGTCATAATGACCTTTTAGAGATCTATTATCTCAATTGTAAAAGTGACAGACTTGGAGAAGTTGAATAATAGTTCTTTTAGTTGCTGAAGTATGAAGGAGCAATCTAAACAGGTTTGAGTGTTTAAATTGGTATTTAAAGGTATTTCCACTATACCTTTAAATTATTATAGATTAAAGGAAATTTTATTGTGCAGTATAATGTCCCTAAAATGCCTTGTAGTAGAATATAGTCCCAAACGATGAAAATGAATACCATGATTTTAAATGAGACATACCCCTTAAGAGTAAAGATGAAATATTTGAGTTAGCCAATTAGAAAAAATAAGTTCATTTAATTAAATAAATTAATAACTTTTCTTTGCGCATTTGCCATAAGTAAAAGACAATTCAAAAGTGACTGATTTTTTTCCGTTTTGTTAATGAACCTGATTTAATTTCCACTTAATAAACAAGTCAAAATATTGCACTGCACCCCACAAATATACATGACTATTTTTATCAATGGAAATAAAATGTATAAAAATAAAAAGGAAGATAAATGCCCACAATATAATTTACATAAACATCAAAGAAAAAGAAATAAGTAGATATAACAAAAAATGTACAAAATCACCATGAGGAGAACCATAAAATTTGGTTGCAAACAGTAAAAGTGAGATCTAGGTGAGTGGAGAGGTGTGTTAGTCAGTTTTTCTGTCACAGTGACTAAAAGTCCTGATGAGAACACGTACAGGAGGAAAACTATATTTGGCTGATGGTTTCGGAGGTCTCAGCGCATAGAGAGCTGACTGCTATTCTGACATGAGGGGGATCAAGGTGAAAGGATGTGGAGGAGGAAAGCAACTCAAGACCTAACACCAAGAAGCAGAAAGACCTCCACGCACCAGGGACAAAATATACACTCCGAAGGCATGCCCCTAGGGAGCTACCTACTCCAGCCGCACCCCTCCTGCTGCAGTCACCCTTCAAGCGAATCGATGTTCTGATTAGATTAAGGGTAGCATAACCCGATCGGTTCACTTCTAAACTTCCTTGCATTCTCACTCAATGTGCTCAACCATAATATTCTACCCCTGACCCTCAAAGCTCATAATGCAAAATACATTTCGTCCATGCCCACGAGTCCCCCATACTCTTAACAGTTCCAACCCCTAGCGTGGGATTCCCAGCACAGCTGAGAATATAGTTATCACACCACAAAAAGAAGATGGAGAGATGGTTTGTACAGAGAATCTCTAATGCTGAAACTCTCAGTCCTTCTTCCCCAATTTGGCTTTATCCTTCAGTCAGGAATATGATCATCCTTTACCATGAAATATAAAGTTGATTCATCCTACTAAAATCTCAAATTTTCTAACAGCAATTTAATCTCCCATGTCAAATAATAAGTAGTCAACCAATGACTTGTAGTTACCTGAGGAGACTAATACAAGAACAGAACTAACAGAAACTAAAAAGAAATTTGAGGGGAACTAAAATTTCACACGGTAGAAAACACATAATAATAAGTTTACTACAGGGCTGGAGTGGTGGCTTAGCAGTTATGGTGCTTGCCTGGCATGCACGAGTACTTGAGTTCAAACCCCAGCACCAGGTACACAACAAAGTCTCAGAGCAACGAAAGCCACATGAAAAACTGAATAAAATTGATTCTCTCTCTCTCTCTCTCCCTCTCTCACTGTCCCTCTCTATTTAAAGAAAAAAAAAGTTTATTACATATTTAAAGATATGGAGAAGAAACTGCATTCATGAAACTGCATTCATGAAACAAGAATACAATGCTATAAAATGAGACATCTAGAGAACTTAAAATAGATATTTGAAATTGAAAGCAGACAAAGGACCTGATCTTATTGAAAGTGTGGGAAAATGTCCTCTGAAGCTACTAAAAGACAGGAAAAATTAGAAATAAGGAGAAAGCATACTAAATGAGAAAAAAAGAAGAAATTATGTTTATTTTTTGAAACTAATGCTGTAAAGAAGAAAAATATCATCTTTTTTTTTTTAAAGAGAGAGGGACAGTGAGAGAGACAGAGAAAGAGAGAAACAACTTTATTTAGTTTTTCACATGGCCTTAGTTGCTCCAACACTCAGTTGTGTATGTGGTGCTGGGGTTTGAACCCGGGTCCTCACACTTGCCAGGCAAGCGTCGAAACCGCTGAGCCACCGATCCAGCCCCAAAAAATATCATCTTAACCCACTAAAATTTTTAAGTGTCAATAATATTTTCACCCTGGATATAGTGCCACATGCCTGTGTACCCAGCTTCTGGGGAGGCTGGGACAGGAGGAATACTTTAGCCCAGGCATTCAAAGTCAACCTGGAGAACATAGCAAGACCCCATCTCAAATACTAATATGACTACTATTAATAATAATAATAATAACTAGTGGTAGAGATAATAGTAGTAGCAGTAGATTTTCAAAGGCATAGAAGAAACACTGAATACTCATTTAACTAAAAATTATGAAATAAATCTATTGGAGGAAGTAAAGAGAAGCAGAGGGGATGTCACATAAAATGAGCTAAGATTTCATCTAACATTAGAGGAGATCAAAAAGATACGTATAGGGGCTGGAGCAGTGGTTACTGGCATGCACGAGGACACAAGTTTGAACCTCAGCAACACAATGAAGTGATGGAGCAACAAAAGCCACATGAAAAACGAAATAAAACTGATTCTCTCCCTCTCTCTCTCTCTCTCTCTCTCACCCCCCTCCCTCTTTAAAAGAAAAAGAAAGAAAGATATGTATATGTACATAAAATTCAGCATATGGATACTGGTAAATTTCGGAAGAAGAAAATAAAAGAATCAGGATTTGAAGTGAGGGGTGAGAAAGGGAAGAGCAGTCCCTGACTTCCAGAAGCTGACCCAGTCTACTATGGGACATAGAGGACTTCTTGGAACATCAGCATCAGACAGGGCCACTCTGGGACCATGGTAGGTGAAGACCAAATGAGACCACTCTACAGTCATGTCTAAACACAGACAGAACAGGCATTTCCAAGACACAAACAGGACCAAACACCTCCTATTCCACCTATTATGCAAGATGATCGCTCCTTTAATGACAGTAATTTTTGTCTTCCTTAATTATGAATAAAATTTATTAAGATGGCCAATTATAGAATCACCTCTTCTTGCATATAGCAACCATCCAACGATCCATTTCTTTTAACCTTTACCAAAACCTCCCAATGTAAGCTCCAATTCCATAATAAAATGCTTTTTCCAACACCTTCTTCCTGAGACTCCTCCAGGTCCCCCACAGAGCGTGGTCTCCCACACAACCACAGGTGTACTCCTGGTGGTCTTGGGCTGGAGACCACTTGTAGGAATATGGAGAAGAAAACCACTGGTTGTGTTAAAAGTGTTTTTAAAGTGACTTTAGACATGTTAAAATATGTATACACATTGCTTTGATAAAAATACAAATTAATTTTAAAATTATTGAATATTATTTATGAAGGTAGAAAGGCATATGTACATTCTGGCTGTCTGGGAGCTTTCTGAAATTGTTTTAAGAGTTGTCATCTTGAACAGCAAGCCCAGTAATTTTCAGAGAATGCCAAAAATAAATGAACATGCACGGTCCGTGAAAGGCAATGGTGTGAGGCACAGGGTGTGGTCAGCAGTAACAGAAAAGCGTTTACACTGTAGAATTCAAACTGAATTCTTTTTACTCGTTCTTCTTTGCACAACTCAACTACTAAGGGGAGCGAACAATGAGTACAACCATCCCACAAAATTTAGATTGCTTTTCAAACTCAATTTACACATATTTATTCATTAGTGATCCATGAAAATAAAGCATTCACTTTGAAAACCTAATCTAAAAGCACAGGATACAGACAAATGGATATACTGTTAAAATCTTTGTATTCTATATGTCAATTTTGGTTGATCTTAAAAAAATCAACCTTGTTACTAAAACTCCGTCTACTTCCATGGCTAATGCTAATGGGTTCTTTTAATCATAGATTCTGATTCCTGGAGGTAATTAGAACGGCCAGTTCTATTTATTTATTTTTTTGTTTTTGTTTTTAGGTTTTTTGGGTTTTTTTTAGCTGCCATTAAAACCTATCTTAAATCACAGCACTGAAATAAAGCTACCCATTAGTATAATAACTATCTAAATAATCCCTTTGCTGTATAAAAACGTATGAATAAATAGAAAGCCTCAATTTCTATTTATTAGATAAAAATGGGTATTCATATGCAATAATTATACTTGAGGAGAAAAATACCAAACACTACTGTCATTAACTAACCATTCCCCTTCAATAACTACATCCATCTTCATTTGTAACCCCAATTTCATTTATACCCCTAATCTTAATTCCCCTGTAACCCAACTATATTTAAAATAGAAAATACCTTATTTTTCATCTCAGAACATTAAAGAAACTATCTATAAAAAGACAGGCACTTCTTTGTTTAAAAACAGAAATATAGCATCATTTTCTCACCAAAAATTGCTGCAAATAAGCTCATAATTTCTTTAAATATTCAGTGTTCATTTTCTGCCCAAACATCTCACAAATATTTGCACATTAATGTCTATAAAATTCATATTTTTATTTGGAAACCAAAAATATCCACTCTTGGCATTTGGTTGATATGTCTCAACGTCTCTTCCAATCTATCATTTCTTCTTCCTTTTAGATGCTTGCAATTTATTTTTATAAAAATAGGAATTGTTTTTCTTTCTGTCTTATAGAATTCCAATATTCCAGATTTGTGTTTGAATCCATGTGGTGTTTTTAAAAGTTTCTCCGGCCCCTAATTTCCTCTAAACTTATCATGATATAATGTGTGCTTCAACAATTCAAACCGTTCCTATGTCTATTTCACCCTTCCTCCTTGCTAATATTCAGATTGATTTGAGGGTCCCAGTGGTGTTGGCTTAATTCAGCTGTTATTAAGATGCCATCCACTTCCCACCTATAATGGTTTTTGCTACCACTAGTGATCATTTTGCCTGCCCATTAATGCATTAGGGTGAGGAAAATGATTATGTTCTAATTCTATTATTACTTCTATGTCAACTAATGAAAAATGCTTTCATAGCCAAGGCTTTTCCACATAATGATCACCCTCACTTACATCTGAAAATTTCTGAATTAGGAGTAATAACATGAACTAACAACAAGCAGGTGGCTGAGGTTGAAACTGAGTAACGTTTTTTCCAGATTACTATAATTTGCATAGGTGTCAAAAGAATGAAGAAGGAAAAGGTCACTGGAGATGAGGAGGTGGAGCTAATGGGAATCCAGAGGTGGATGGATCATTGTACACAGATGTGTCCAAAGTGAGGTGTGATGCACTCAGTGAATACCGTTATCAAGATGTGGGAATGAATATTAGAGCTTTTACTTGCAACTGCTAACTTTCTTTTTTTAAGAAGAAAGGGACAGTGAGTGAGAAAGAATCAATTTTATTTAGTTTTCCATGTGGATTTCGTAGCTCCAACACTTTGGTGTGTATGCGGTGCTGGGGTTCGAACCTGCATCCTTGCATATGTGAGGCTAGTGGTGAAACCGCTGAGCCACCGCTCCAGCCCCACCTTCTAACATCTTTTGAGCATTCCTTTCCAGAGCATGTCTTTTTTTTATTCAGAAATTTATTTGTTGAACAATCATAAAATCTTCTAAGGAAATAATATAATATGTATATAGATTCTGAAGATTAAATTTACCCCCAAGAATGTGCCTCCCAATTACCCACCTTATCCCTCCCCCCCTTCCCAAAACATCTCTAAAAATGCCTTAAGTTGTATAACATTACACCATATCCAGATTTAAAACATGATAATAGACCACCTTTTTCAATGGCCAGGGTCTAGCTCCAGCCTCCACAGATGAGTGGAGACATTCAACCCTTGGTTCTCTGGATTAAGCTGATTTCACTCAGCATGATTTCTTCCATAGTCATCCATTTACCTTCAAAGGCTGCAATATCATTGTTTCTAATTGCTGTGTAAAATTCCATGGTATATATTACCATAGTTTTTGGATCCATTCATCCAGTGAAGGACATCTGGGTTGCTTCCATAATTTAGCTATTGTAAATTGAGCTGCTATGAACATGGATTTTGCTATGTCGCTGTAATGTGCTGATTCTAAATCCGCTGGAATAATACCCAGGATAGGAATAGCAGAATCATGTAGTGGGCTCATCCCTAGTTTTTTGAGGATTCTCCACACTGCTTTCCAGAGGGGCTGTACCAGTCTGCAGCTCCACCAACAGTGTATGAGTGTGCCTATCTCTCCAGAGCCCCTCCAGCATATATTATTGTTTATTTTCTTCATTTTTGCCAATCCGACTGGCATGAGGTGATAACTTAATGTAGTTTTCATTTGCATTTCTCTGATTACTAGTGATTTAGAGCACTTTCTCATGTATTCATTGGCTTGATCTGTGTCCTCTATTGAGAAGTTTCTATTTAGCTCTTTGGCTCATCTATTAGTTGGGTTGTTTGTGTTTCTGTAGTTGAGGTTTTTGAGGATTTTGTAGATTCTGGATATGAGGCATCTCAGCATGCAACACTCTTTTGGGAGAATTGATTCCAATGAGCGAAGAGGTGATTGAAGGCTGGAGGTGGCTGGACTTGGCCTCTGTTTCGTGGTGGCTGACTCGGACTCCGTGGTGTGGCCGTGCCGCCATGTTGGTGAACATTTTCCTTCTTTAGAGAATGCTTACATCGTTTCAATTTTTTCACAATTATAACTGTGCTAAATGAATCGCTCTTCTATGTTTCTTCATAGTTGTTCTATTAAACTCTTAGAAATGGTGAGAGGCATAGAAGGTGGATTGGTTGGGAATGTAGAACTGATTGCCAAAAGATCACTGAAAATGCTTCTTGTGTGTGGTTTCATCTGTCAGCGAAGTTCTCACTGAGTCATAAGCAAAAATGACTAAGAGAAGAGCGGAGAAAAATGTCCAGCTGCAAAAACACCCCAGACTCTGAGTTTCGAGAACCTGGAGAAATAAATATTGTGTATCCATTTTTATGTTCATTTTCAATAAGATTCCCACTTCTCCAGTAATTTCTTTCATATATCTATCTTGAGAATGCAGGCCAGCTTGTGTGACTCTCATAAGTGTCTGGGCTGCATCTCCAGAATATTTGCAAAATCACTAAGCAGCCCAGAAATCACTAAGCCTGTTCTTTCCCACACGTTCTTCCCAAATCACGAGGAGCAGAGAGATAAATAAAAGATAACGCCAGGCAAACTTTGTCAAGCTCAAAGTCGTTACCCAATTCTTTAAAACAACAGAACACACCCCAAAGCCTTCAGTACAACTTTTATTTATCTTTTTACAATATTACTAAATGATATCACTATTTGTTTCTAGTCAGTATTATTTAATTGCATTTTATTACTTCAGTTTCTAAAACCAGCAAAATCACAAATAAAATTTAGTGGGTGAATAGGCGACCTTCAACTTGAAAGCAAGTCGACCTCCTACAAAGTCAAAGTGGCTATTTCCCAGAGGAGGGACCTTCCCATTCCTTCGCTGCCTCGATTGTTAATTAGTTTGCTCTCCGCTTCCAGACTGACAATGTACAATGGCAAAGACAGAAATCTGATCGTGTGGATGAGAACAGCACAGGGCTTCTTAAAACATATTAACTGAGCCATGGAATTCTGTGGTTACCATCCTAAATGCTCCCTGGAGAAGCCACTGATGACTGCTGTTTGAATGAGTAGAGTCCCTCAACCATGCAACCGTTTCAGTATTTTTTTAGTTATATAATGGATTCACTGTGTTTGTCCTGGTCTCAGGAGGCTTTGCCTTCTCCTGCAGAATTACCTTGACCAGAGTCTCATTAGATAACATTTCTTATAATTAGATGTCTTGGCCGTTAGAGATTATTATGTAGGAAAACCCACATCCCATCCTCCCACTCCCTCTTCCGTTACTTCTGTCCTGTGCTTGTGTTTTTATTTACGCAAAATGCAAGCCAGATGTTTTATTAACAAGGGCTGATTTTCCTCAAGGAGCCATTCATCAGTATAGAAGCAGACCCTGTTGCAATTTCTGGGAATTCTTTAAATTCTTTCCTTACTTTTTTTTTTCCTTTTCATTTTAAGTAGTAAATGCTGGCAGATACACTTGAAAGCAATATTACTGTAAGTATAGGATTATGAATGTTTACTGTGAATACTAATGGAGATTTGGGGGATTTGAAACTAAATTTTAGATTTAATGAAGGAGTTCAAACCAGCTAACATTTTACTCAAGTGTAAATAGGTAACATGTAAAGCTGATGTGCGTAAACTTCTTGAAAAATTAATTAAAGTGGAACAGATGCCTTTTCAAAGCACCTCAGCATCTCACCCAATAAAGTTCTGATTCTTTGTTGCTTGAGATCTATGCTTTAAAGCACAGAATTAGATGTCATTTTTATTTCTACCTAAAAATGTTGTATTATGAATAAGTAATATTAAAAAAAGGAATAATGAGATTCTTATACTCTGTGCATGAACACATCTAGAACACAACTGGTTTTTAAAAAATCAACTCACTGAAACTCATCATGATTGCAAAAATAATCTCTTAAAACAGACATGAAATCCTTAAACCACCAAACATTCCAGGATCGCTCAATGAAAGTTCTGGAAATCTTTTGAACTATGCCAAAGGCTTGGTTCTTAGCCTTCTCTCTTTTACTGGTTTTGGTTCAGTTGCTGAAGTTAACTGACGGCAGGAAGGGAGGTCAAGTGGAGTGCATGGCCACACAGGGACACTGTGTCCCAGGGACCCAGGCAGTTCTTCTCCCTTTTCTGGGGTGGCTCAGGCACCCATCATGTTCTTTATTTGTTCATTTATTTTTAAATCTGTAGGTGCATTATTTAAGCAACTATAAATCTCAAGCATATCTTCCAGTAAGTTAGACTATTCTTGGCAACATACACTTGGGATCTGGACAGTAAGTTAGGAGAGCAGGATTAGGAAATTGGGAACACAATTAGAGCTCTGTAATTTGTGAAAATGAGGACCTCACCATGGGAAATGGGCTAGGGAGGTATGCTATGGAAATGGCTAGCTGGTTATTACTATTTTTTTGTTGTTATTGTTCATTTTAGTTAGAAAGGGGAAGAAGAAGAGAAATACTGGGGACTGAATTAGAGTAAATTATATTCCATAACTTCATTTCTAAGTCAGAGATCCACTTTGATTTTTATTTATGGTGTCATTTAAATCAAAATATAGAGGTAACCTGGGTTATCATTACTCCTTTCCCACCTAGCATCATGTGAGTAGAAGCCGGTAACACTTGCCCTTGATTTCATTAAGCCCATTCTAGCAGTGATAACTTGCAACTAAAAGCAAAAGTCTTGCCAATGCCACCAATCCTTGATCTGTCAAAGGTATGAGTTTATTTGAACCTCAAAGACATAATGAAGAAGCAAAACAAAGGGTAAAGAAGTTCCATGTTACTGAATAATTTGAGATTGATTTAAAAAAAGAGGTCTATACTTGGAACTATGATGACCTTGTGTAATAAAAAATGATCATTAACTCAATTTTAGCCACTGGAGGTGCAAGCAAATACACAAATTGATGAATTATCTAGCACTTCACCATATGCCAGACATTGCTAGTTATTTGTGTTATAAATTGTATCCATTTAGAATGCATTTCATTGCAAGCAAGAGACAATCTAAATTTTGATAGCTTAAACAAGTAAACGTCTAGTTTTCTAAACAAAGTAAGAAGCCCATAGGTCACGGAATCTAGTCAAAGAACCCCTAGGAACCCCGGAACCTTTTATTTTCCCCTCAAAACTGTTTCATGCATTGGTTTTATCCTCATCTTCTGGGAAGGGGGAAGACTCTTAAAATTGGGAACATCATTTCCATATTCTTATTGGAGAAAAAGAAAAGAAGAGTGCGCCTGCCCATTTCCCTTACTTTCAGGAAAAGCGGTGTCTTTCCTAGGCTACTTGTAGACAGCCACAGTTTTCCCGATGCCTAGAATGGATGGGTGTCTCTTGCTACGCTTTAGATATAAGGTGTTCCCCAAAAGCTCACGTGTGAGACAATGCAAGAGGAAATGATTGGGTTATGAGAGCCTTAACTGGATGGGTGCATCAACCAGATAGGGATTAACTGGGTGGGAACTGTAGACAGGAAGGGTGTGGCTGTAGGAGCTGGGTCACTAGGAGCTTGTTCTGGGGTTTCTGTTTTGTCCTTGCTAAGCACAGCTTTCTGTCTCTGCTTCCTGGTGCAGCGTCCTGAGCCACTTTCCTCCGCCACACTCTTCTGCAGTGATGTCCTGCTCACCTCCTGCCCCGAGGAATGGAGTCAGCCGTCTACGGACTAAGACCTCTGAAACTGTGAACCACCGAAGAAACTTTTCCTCCTCTGGTTGCTCTTGTCAGGTCTTTGGTCATAGTGAAGAAAACTCCTAACTGAAGCAGAGAGGTCTTTGCCTTACCTAACCCGAACTATTGTTCGGAAGCTTTTGGAGCTTTTTGGAATTTAAGGGAAGAATTTTGAGACGTTTAGAGATGTAAGCGGGAAAGTCAATTCTGATGGAAGATCAGAAGACCAGAACGCCAGAAAGACTGTGAACAGCAGAGATGGGGCTCTTCAAGTTTTAAAGGCTCTATTGGAAATTGGACTAGAGGCTACTTGTGTAATGTTCTAGCTAAGAAATTGTCTGCATTGTGTCCATGCCCTGAGACTGTCTATGAGGCCAATTTAATGGTGATGAACTTCTTAATCTGGTAGAGAAAATTTCAAGACAGCACAGCATTTAGGCTCAGGCAGTGGCATTTGATGTAGCTGGTGGCTTTTAGCCAAAGTTGTGATAATCAGGAGCAGAAAGCAAAGCAGAAAGTTTTGAAAAACTTGCTGAAAACTTTGAGTGAAACTGGGGCTAAGGAAGGTGTGGTTGCCAAAGATAATACAGTCACTGCAGAAATGCTAAACACTTGAACAAGAGACAACAGGAAAGATGGCGCAGGGTTTGCCAAGACCACACCCATGTCTGGCTCAAGGGTGTAAAAGTAAAAATTCCCTAGTGAGGAGCCCCTCAGGGCACGCTGCTTACACAGGGTTGCCTAGGAAGTTGTTTCGCCATGCTCAGTCACCCAGGCACAGAGGGGCTGCTGTGGCCATGGTCGCTGGAGGCTCGACTACTGCTTGACATGATGGCAGACCTTGACTCAACAATGGGGTGCTGGTTCTGCAGGAATTCAGGATGCTGGAGTTAGGGGGGTCATGGAAGCTTCCACTGGGATTTGTCTGGGAGGCCAGACGAAGTGCAGCAAGATTGGAGAGGGTGATACACAGAGATGTAAGGAGGACGCCAAGGCTGCGGTGGAGACCCCAGAGATGAGGAAATGCCAGGGGAC
Organism: Aplodontia rufa; assembly: GCA_004027875.1. Taxonomy (NCBI): domain Eukaryota; kingdom Metazoa; phylum Chordata; class Mammalia; order Rodentia; family Aplodontiidae; genus Aplodontia; species Aplodontia rufa. The sequence continues at coordinate 38,403 of PVKS010017805.1, forward strand.
AGGGAGCCCCACATCCACCTCCCTCTTTCACTCCCACACTAACCACCCTCTCCCTATTGGTTGAGACAGTGAGGGTGAAATACTTTGTCATTGTCTCTGTTTGTAGAATGACCACAGAGGACTTTCCATGTCCCTCACTCTAGTCCCCATGTGAATGTGTTCAGCCCTCTTTCTGTTCTTAATTTCTACAACTACCACCACTTCTAAGAGCTCCAGTGGCCATGGCATTCTCTATATCCTTACTTTCTCTACTCAGCCTTCCGGGTATCTTCTTATTCCAACTGTAGCAGAGTTGACAGTTTGGCTTGCCCCATCCCTTGCATCTGCCCACAGCCAGGAAGGGCGGTGGATGCTCCCCTTACTCCACATTGGTCCATCTCCACCGTTGTCCCTTGTGATTCTTTAAAACCCTAGCTCTGCTCTGGGGTCTATCTCCCTGCAGGTGACACTCCTCTGCTGGTTTTCCTGCCCCAGTGGCTTCTCTCTCAGTTTCCTTTGCTGATTTCTCTTCACCTCTCTGCAGCATGAATCCCCGAAGGCCTGGGCCTTGGACTTGACTCTCACTACTGCATCTTCAGTGCTGACTTCCAAATCAGACATCCACCTACAGTTGTCTTTAAAGATCCCGAATTTCACCTGCTACCATTTCAGGGCTACCAGCTGTTGTCTATAAAGTGTCTCAAGCAGTGAACGCAGTGAATACCACCTGATGCGCACACTCTTAGCTCTCCCCTGGACCATTGCGTTAGACTCCCTGCCAATTTCCTCGCCAGCCTCTCCTCCTGTGGTGTAGTCTAGATACTATGCTCAGAGTGATCCTGATAAAACACAAGATATGTCATGCCCTCATCTCAAACCTTCCAATGCCTTTCCAGGGGCTCTGAGAGAAGCACGGTGCATTTGCACTGACCAAGAAGACCTGACCTCATGCCCTGGATTCTGCTGGCCTCAGCTCCTGCTAGCTTGCCTTTCACCTGACTCCCGTCACACTGGCCTCCTTGCCTTCCCCCAGGATGCTGCCTGCAGGGACCCTCTCTCCTCAAGTCTGCACACGTGACCCTCTGCCACCTACATCCCTTCATCAACATCTGTGTGTCTTGCTTCTGCATCACCACACATTCCTCCAATCATGCTTGTGTTAAAATTTATTTTTTATTTTCTACTTCCCTCCACACACTAAAATGTAAGCTCTCTAAAGGCAGGATTTTTTTGTCTGAATTGTTCACAATTATTTCCAAATTCCCCAAATAGCACCTGATATATAGTAAGTTTCCTATAAATAAGTGATAAGTAAATAATGTCGAATAGTTCTACCAGTCACCAAATTATCAGTTTGTTGGAAAACACCATGAAAACCTACAAAGTCCACTATGGTATATTTAGTGCCATGGTGGACAAAAATAAGGAAATTGTATTCTATTATGGGGTTTAGGACATGTGTGTAGAATCCGAATAGCAAAATTTGACACGTGTGACAAATAAGAACATATTTTCTGGGTCAGTGCCTTGTTTGGAGATAGGGCGTGAAACATTATCACAAAGTACACATTTTAAAAGGCAAGTTCCAAGTCTATTCATTTGTTGGGAAATGACACATGTCAATACCTTGAAATAAAACATTCCTTCAAACGTTCATTCCAAAACACACCGATGGTGAGTATTATAGCTTGCTCCGTTATTCCAAGACACGCTAGACTCGATGGCTTGCAATTAGGAAGTTTATTTCTCACAGGTTTGGAGGTGTGGGTGTAAGATCAGATGCCAGCACTTGTCAGGATCTGGGGCAGGCCCTCCTCCAGGCTGCAGTCCATTCCTGAGGACTCCCCCGCACGTGACCTCAACCTCCGCAAAGCCCGTTCTCCTAGTACCATCACACTGGGGGTGAGCATTTCAGCACAGGAATGTGGGAGAGATGTAATCTCTCACTCCATCACAAGAGTCTCTCATGTTTCTTGCTCTGATGGGACCCAAGAATGTGGGCTCCAGCTGTGGATGAAAAGAGCCAGGTCTCCGCACCCAGAGTGTTCATCATCATTACTTGTGCTTTGGCCTAGCATGTGATGGAAAGCTGTGAGCTGTCCCGTGTGACTGTGCCGCAAAGCATGCTGCCTCCTCTATCAGGAATGCCGTTTGAAATCTACTTGCCAAATACTATAAGCTACATAAGGAAGAACAAGGGCACTGGAAAGCAGGGGAGACAAAGGACGTTTGGCTAATTTATGAAAAGTTAAATATACACTCATCACATAAATACACACTCATCACCTGACTTCAGTAAAAATGAAAGGAATCATTTCAAAACTTGTCCATAGATGTTCAAAGCAATTAAGTTAACAATATCCAAATACTAGAGACAACGCAACGTCAATCAACAGTCCAATAGATAAACAACTTGTGTGAGATACACCCAGTGAGTATTGATGTAAAATAAAGATGACACACTGTTGATGCACACAGCAATTTAGGAGCATTTGGGTGCAAATGTCTAGGAGGAATACCTTCCAATGTTCTGTAACACAGTAGAATAATTATGATTGACAATTAAATGTACATCTCAAAATAGCTAGTAGAGAACATTTTGATTATTGCCAACATAAGAACTGATAGAAATTTGAGGTGATATATATCCATGCCAATTGCCCTGATGTGATTACTACATATTGTATACAGGTATTAAAATATCCCTCTGTGCCTCAAAAATATGTACACTTATTATGTGCTGATTAGAAATTTAAAAAAAACTTTTAATGAATTGTAGGATTCCATTTATGTAATTTCTAGAAAATGCAAATTAATCCATAGAAACAGAACACTGTCATTGTAGAAAGACAGGCAGGGAAAGGGAAGATTGAAAAGGGGGTCAAGGAAACATTTTAGGGTGATGCAAGTATTTGTCATGTTCGTGGTGGTGATGTTTTATGTGTCTGCCAATATTCATCTGCCAATAATAGCCGAATCATTACTCTTTAAACAAGTACAAAAATCACCGCTCAGCAAAGTTGCAAATAATAAAAGACACACCCTGCAATTTTTCACTTGTCCCCAATAAAAAGCACTGGCCCCAGTAGCTAGCAGGCTGTTTGGTATGTACCAGGTACCGAATGCTCCCTCCTTGAACCATGCATATTGGTAATTAATGGTGAACACTTACAGAATGCTATCACCCAGCATCCTTTATTAATTTATTGAGATTAATTATTAAACGCTATAAGGTAAACTCTATTATCATCGTCCATTCTAAAACCAAGAAAGCTAGGCCACATGTCCCCTGCTATGTAAGGACCCTGAGGCACAGAGAACCTAAGTCATAGAAGTCGCCGGGTTGGTGGCTCACTGAACTGAGGCTCCTGAGGAAGCGGCTGCCTACACATGCACCACAGGCCACCAGAAGCAAGAAAGATCAGAGAAAGCTGAGGAATCCAGACAGGAGAGGCTTCACTGGGCAGCCAGAGACTTCTGTATAAAGAGAGAGGATGTTTGCTAAGCTTTGACGGACAGAGACGTTTTGGGAAAGGAGGAGGCCAACTTGGCCAGGCACAAGGGGCCTAAGAAGGAATTTGTCCAGTCTCTGGTGACATTCCTTAAAGGATGAGTGCGATCAAAACCCACTGACATTTATCTTGCAAATACTGCATGCGGGTTATAAATAGCCAGATCTGTAGGACAGGGCTCTGTGGAGGAACAGAATGTGGAAGTGCTTCTGACCTTTAATGAGTGACGAGGCAGCCCTTTTATTCAGTGTATTCTATGGCGGGAGGAACAGATGAGACTTGGCTGCTCAACCAATAGAGGAGAGGAAAGACTGCTTTCACAAGTGTCATCTGCCAACAATAAACCAGTGTCCAGAATCACTGGAACTTTAATTAGTAGCAACAAAAATATTGCTCTTGTAAGTTTACCCCAGTGGTAAAGATGGCATTGACCAGACATCCAGGAAAATAAAGTCAACACGCCATGGATTCCTGTCTGGAGAAAACAAAAGACACCCTTCATAACAAAGAGCTGAATAACCACAGGGCAGCCAGAGGGAAGGTCAGGCAGGGCCGCTGGAAAGACCCAGAAGGCGTCCTGGGCTGATCTCCAGGAGGTTCAGAAACTCCACCACCAGCTCTCTGCTAGGAGTGGAAACAGAAGAGCAGGCCTGTGGTGGAGGCTGCCCTGAGCCCTGCTGGGACAGAAGAGGAAAGGAGGGGCAGAAAGCGGTGTGGTCCACAGTGGGGCTGGATGCCCTCTGCCAAAGCACAGGTGGCAGGTGGGGACTCTGCCTTATTAGCAACCTGCTCTACCAATTTAAGAAGCTGGAAAAAACAGCACTAGGAAATCCACTCTCTTGTCTAACTAGAAGTCAGAGAATGTATGCTAGACTAACACAC
>PVKS010017806.1:0-41284 GCA_004027875.1 Aplodontia rufa
AGCTTTATGGCATCCCATTCACTGATTTTTGACTTTACTTCCTTCACTTTTGGAGACCTGTTGAGAAAGTCTTTGCCTACTCCCAAATGCTGAAGTGTTGGACCTAATTTGTCTTCTATCAGTTGCAAGGTAGCTGGTTTAATACCTAGCTCCTTGATCCATTTTGATTTGATTCTTGTGCAAGGAGAAAGATATGGGTGTAATTTCAACTTTCTGCAAGTGGATGACCAGTTTGTTCAGCACCATTTGTTGAAGAGGCTGTCACTTCTCCATGTAATATTTTGTCCCCCTTTGTCAAAAACCAGATGTTTAAATATTTGAGGGTTTAATTAATAACTTCAGTAGAAAATAGAACCTCTGCAATTGAAGAAAGAACTTCTGTTTTATCCATCTTAAGGAAAACAGATTTGTAATGCCTGATTTGGGACACATTTTAAGGTAAGGTAAAACTAACATTTATAGTCGAAAAGTGTACTCTTACTGAATAACCGCTGACATGGTGATATCCTTCAGAATACACACTGCTGCTATATCATGTCCTCCAATTTTCTGTTTGGGAAGGTGACTCTTTGGAGCTATGTGAAAGCCTTGACATTTACTTAAAATAAGGTATATGACATTCAGTTTGGACTCTTGTTTCAGTCTCCTGGGATCTTTCTAGAGCCTGACATTTTATTATCTTATCAAGTGTTCCTCCTAGCCCTTTGCCATATGATGTATTAATTCACTTTGTAGTAAAGGAATTAAATAATTCCCATCTTATTTATTTCTGTGAAGATTAAAGAGATGTGGCATAGAGTGAGTGCTCAAAAATATTTGTTAAGTGAACAAACAGATGATGTCCATAAATATCAATGGCTGCCAATGATTGCTCAATCACTGATAATAATGCTACGTTGGGCACTGAAGGGAAAATAGGCTGGAAAAGAGGGTGAAAAGTGGGTATAAGGCTCAGAAAGAAAGGAACCAGACCTCAATAGATCAAGGAGATTTATTGCAATAGTTACAGGGACATACTTTATAAGTGAAAAATTGTCGCATGGCTTTCGGATAGGTGGACTGAATGGGGTGGGGGGAATCACAGCTGGAATTTTTCTTGTTAAACTAGGTTTCTTGGTAGGGTGGCCATTAGACTGTGTTTTTCAGTAGGATAGCTATTAGACTGGGATTTTTAGTAGGATGGGGATCCTCTGATAAGGGCCCAAGGCAACAGATTCTGATGAAGGCCTGAGTCTGCAGATTTCAAAACAGTGAGTAGGGGGTTTGCTGCCTGTCTGAGTGGCTTCTGGTATTTTTCCATATCCATCAGGCATGGCTGTGGATGGACCTTGGAACATACTACTACAGAGCATATTCCAGCATGAGAATCGTATTATCAGTCAGATATGGGTAGGTTGTCCCGCAGTGATGAATTAACCTCCCATATCTCAGTGACTTCCCATGCCACCAGTAATATTCACTCATGCTACATTATTAGTTCATGAACTTCTACTCACAGTTCACTGGCTGGAGCTACTCATGATGGAGCAGTTTAAAATGAGGAAAAATGTGTGAATATCTGAGGAGGATTTAATTAGCATTATTTACATACAATCCTTTGATCAATTTTTAGTTTACCTGACACTATTTTTATCTATATTGCTCCATCTTTTAATGACCGCCATCATTTATTGTGTGCTATTTACAGAATAATGATCATTCAACATACACTGTGCTTTAATCTTCAAAATCATGGGAAGAAAAAGGGGGAATAAAAAAGTATATTTTGTACCTCTGAGATACTAAATAGTTCCCATGTAATCAATAAAAACTGAAAAAGTAAAAAAAAAAAAAAAAAAAAAAAAAAAAAAAAAAAAAAGAAAAAAGAAAGGAAATCAGTAGAAGAGAGGGACCAGTGCATATGAGAAGGTGAGGGAGGAGGGAAGTGCTGGGGATGGATATTGGCCAAAGTATATTGTTATATTGTATGCATGTATGACTATGTAATGGTAAATCCCATGATTATGTTCCAATAAAAATATGGTATTTTTACCATATTACCAAAATATAATGCACCATTAAAATATGGAAAAAAATCATCTACTAGTATAGCATTATTATTTCCATTAAGTGAGAAAACTAATGCTAAGGGGTTAAATATCTGTCCAAAAATATATAGTCAGCAACCAGTAGAGATAGATTTAAATCAATTAATTCTAAACACACACATTGCTTCTTATTACCTACCTACCAATTTCTTGACCTGTAATGGAATAAAAGGCTAAACCTGAGGTCAGATTGAAAATAGGACACATTGATTTTTCATACTACCCAGTCAATTCTTGACTTATACCATGTCCCCTCACTTATATTCATGTACCCAAAGCTCTCATTTTCTCTCCTTTATAATTTTTTTTTCCTGACAAAAAGATCTGGAAGTCACTTACATTACAGTAAAAAAATAACTATGTCTACCATTTTCTATTTTAGAGAGTTATTTATTTATTAAAGAGGTCATTCTAGTTGTGGGATATGAAACATCTTTGAAGGAATTTATTTGAATAAAGTCATAATATTACCATCTCTAAAATTATCAGAGAGATGCTACCTGTGTCGTCTCAGCAGCATATTGTTACAGAAAGCATGGACTTTGTACTCAGTGTATGAATTAAATTATTTTTAAGCTTCTAGTGTCTATGTGACCTTATAAAATTTGTTTCTCTGACTTTAATTTTCTCATTTGAAAAATGAATTAAATGATGTATACTTTATATTTTTGTGAGTATTAAAGAGGTATGGCACAGAGTAGGTGCTCTAAAATATTTAAGTGTGTGAATGAATGATGTCCGTAAGGTGCCTAGCAGAGGTAAATACTTGTGAAGGTGGCTCCTTGGTCAGGATAGGGTGTATCAGGGGAAGAAAAGTCAGCAAGTGGAATCGTGTGTGGAAACTAATGCTTGTGTTCCAATCCAAATCATTTTTTGTATTATAAATTTATGTGTTTGTAGGATAGAAGATAACTTATTTGGAAGCCATCCACTACAAATACATATTCTAGTCTCACCATTATAATAACTGAGTATAATTCTGTGTGCATTGGTGGCAGTGTGATGAGCTAGGATGTGAAGGATTCTTTACCGAAATCACCAGCCAACGTGAGAAATGTGGCCAGGTGGCATGGGAATTGGGAACTATAGTCAGGTTGGAGTGTGAATTGTGATGACTAGTGGTCCTTTTTATGTTACTGCACTAACAATTCTTTAAAATATTAAATTACAGTTACTCAGCTATTTTCTATGAATTCCATTCAGGAAAATATAGATAATAAAAAAGTAGGAACATGTATTCAAGGAGATATTGGGGACATGAATGAACTTTTAAAAATCATTGTGCATTTTAGAATCAAGACATTTTAAATCTGGAAATATTTGCAAGTAGAAAGGGAAATTTTACTATATAAGTAAAGCAAGTGAATATATCAGTGTATCTCTGAGTTAAACTGTTAATTAAATAGTCTTAAATATTTATTGGAAATTATAACTAATGCATATGTAAATGATAATTTTTTATAGGGAAATAGTTTGGGGGGGGGAGAAAATATATATCTTTTCTTATCTACTGGAATGTTATATGCAATTTTTTCTAGGTCAGCTTTAGAAGCCTTACCAATCAAAAATAGGAAAGGTTGTTGGTCAGGTAAAAGGGACAAATTTATTTTTCTACTATCTTGAGTATTTCAGTTGTAGTATATCATCTAGAGAAAAACAGATGAAGAACATGCTATGCACACCAAACTGTGGAATCTCCAGGGACTCTGAGGCACAGGATGCGGGGGCACAGCTCCCAGAGAACACATAATTTTCTGGGGATGCTTTAGATACTCATTCAAAGCAGCCCAGTAGTTCTGGTTCCCATCCCTCTTGTGATTGCCTCTGCTTGTCTCCAGGTGGAGATCAATCTGAACCACAGAATAGCACATGGTTTTTACTCCCAGAGCCCCAGGTGGCTGATGGCATTTTCCCTCTTCACTCCGCAAGGAGTTTCAGAGTGGAAATAGAACCCCGCACTAATTCATATTCATGCTCTCTTGGTCCTCCATTCTCCTTTGATGCTCTATCCAACTTCTCATTACATACTGACTTGAATATTCAAGTTGAAATAATTATGTAAGGACAAACTTGATGTTTTAATTGTTATTTTTACCTGATAATAAAAGAAACAAATGCTCATTACAGAATACGTTTGAATACTGAGATGTACAGAATCAATGACTACAGTGCTGGATAACCCTGTTATAATCTGAGCTTACTTTCTTCTAATATTTCTCTGTATATTAGAGTTATTTACTCTACTTCATCACCATTGACATTTTGGACAGAGTTATTTTTTGATTTTGGAGGATGTCCCTGAAATTATGGGGTGTTTAAAGCAGCTCTGGCCTCTGCTTCAGAATATCCATCCTCTACCACCCAATTGTAAAAATAAAAAATGTTTCCAGACATTACCACCTGTCCCCTGGGGGATGGAAGGGAGAGACTCACCCTTGGTTGAGAACCAATACTAAAATTTATAACAAAATTATGTAGAAATAGTGAACAATATAAGATGGTTGCCCAAAGTCTCTGAATCTGCTTTTAACTTCTTTAGAATAAAGATCCAAAAGTTTGAGAATCCAATGAAAATGTGTATCATTTATTTTAAAATAAAATATATTATATGAAACATAAATATAGATTATGATAATATATTTAAGAATAAGGTATATATTCCTTACCACAGAGGCTGTGCTGCTTAACTCTTTTTTTTTTTTCGTGAAAGTGCTTTCTTTAAAGTAAAATAAAAGTGTGATTGCTAAGTGGTTAGAGCACTTGCCTTGTATGCGCAAGGACCTGGGCTCAAACCCTAGCACCACATACACAACTAAGTGTTGGAGAAACAAAGGACAGCTGAAAAATTAAACAAAATTGATTCTCCCCAAGCTTCAATTTCCTCATTTATAGAACTGACACTATAACCCCTATGCCACAGTGTTGGTGTGTTCATTCAATGGACACTTATGTGCATCTGTCCTATTGTACTATTATGCACTTTGAAGAGGAGTAGGGGGAATGTAGTGGTGGTGAAATAAACAAGCAGAAAAAGCAAATATGAAAATAACTCAATGTGTAAGTTCAATGTGTAAGTACTATGAACAAATTAAATAAGCATTTTGGGTTGGAGGGTGAGGGTGCTAAGGAGTCAGGAACAGCCTCTTTAAAGGGGTGATGGAAATCTAAGAACTGACTTATGATGAGACACCAAAAATGAAGGAGGAAGTGCCTACCAAAAGCTTCAAGATGGAAGCCCAGTGTCACTAAAGAAAGGCAAGAAGTCTACATGCATGTCTACCCAAAGAGTGATCCTCAGACTACTGGCCAGCTTCACAGTCTTAGATCTGCACCAAGGCTCAGAGCTTGTACAAGAACACAAAATCAATGAATGCTTCCTTCATTGAGGAAATCTTGCTAAAATGAAAAAATCAAAACCAAACCAAAATAAGAAGTCAGTGGAAAGTAGCAGTATGGTGACTCATGTAATTGAGGTGTCTTCTGATATCTAGACTATCCCAGTAACAATTCTCAGACTAGCTACATTTTTATCATGCTGGTAAGACAATGGTGGGAAATGCAGTGCCAGACAATGCAGGGCCTTGAGGCCAAGGTAAGGAGTCTCAATTTTGTCCTAAAGGAGAAGATTTCTCAGCAAGAGAAGAGAATGTTCTACTGTTGAGAGAAACAGATGCTCTAATTCACTTGAAAACGTTTGATAAACTCTAAAGTGCTGATGAAAGTGAGTTTTGACTCAATAATCTCATTTAATCAGAACTCATCTAGTCATTCTGCCAACAGCCTCCTCCTGGATTGGTCTAATTAACATACGTCATGAATCTCTTGAGGCCATATGGCAACATTTTTTTTTTTTTTACTGTGGTAAAATATACACAACATGATTTTGAGTTTTTCTCTTTCCAATACAGATAAAATCCCATGCTTGGGAAGTAAATAAGTTATATTTCTCCAGCTCAGGGACCTCAGATCTCAAAATAAATATTCATTTGGTAGCATTAGTTCCCTATGTTCACGCCTATACAGCTTATTATTGTATGTTACACATTTGTACATATTTTGCTAAAAATAAGAACTTGAAATCTAGGAACTTCATATCTGTACTTTATTGGTGGAGGGAGTTGTATTTTCAGCAAGAAAAATTGGTGACTTCATTTTCTTATTATCTAGGAAATGGAATTCATCTCCTGGAAAGCTATGGCATTGGTTCACTTGTCCCTGAAATAACAATTACTTTCCTTCTTTCCCTCCCTCACTTCCTTTAAAATATTTAATTTTTTGACTCCCTTTCTTCCTCTCTTTCTTCATTCCTCCTTTCCTCTCTTCCTCCCTTTCCTCCTCTCTCTGTTTGTTTTTTCTTCCTTTCACAGTAACTCAGTGAGCATCTATGCTATGGCATAAGATTTATCCTGTGTCCTAGAAATGCCACAGTCAAAAATACACTCAGTCTTGAAAGGAGATTCTGTCTTAAGAAGTAGCAAAGTAGGGATGACATTACAACCCAGGGTGGTCTGTGCCACATGGGGAAGCAGAGTGTCTACTGGAAAACAAAAACCAGATACCTAACTTGGAATTGGAGTCAGAACAGCTTCAGGAGGGAAGGGTACCTAAGCAGTGGTCTAAATAATAAAAATCTATTATGTTAAGGTTTGGAGATGGGCAGAGTATTCCTGGTAGAAAACTTGGATGACATGCAAGTTGTGATAAATAAAAGAAGTTGGTTCTGGCTGGAGCTTTTGGCTAAAGGTGGGTTGGGGAGGAAAGAGGTAGGAGAGGTATGTAGGAGACAGATCATGAAGGTCTTGTAAACCATGCTAATGACGGAGGACTCTTGTGATGAGTAACTGAGGGATTTCAACAGATAGGTAATGTGATTGCACTTCCTTTTAGAGAAATTATACTGGATGTGGGGAGGAAAATGGATCAAACTGGCAAGGTCAGTGTCAGGAAACCACACAGAACAATGTCTGAGAATTACAATGTAGAATGAACAAATTAGAACATTGTGGATGTGGATGGAAAGATATTCAACATCATTAGATACTCAGAATGCTGCTGACTGACTTGCTATGATCACGGGTCAAAAAGGAAATAATGGAGGCCATGTGTTCTAATCCATGAGTTGCTTTTCCAGCTAGAGCTGTTTTAAGATAAATCGTTGCTCATTCTTCTCCCTGCCTCCTTACCTACCTCCAAATAGCTTTGATTTTTCTTAGTCTTAAAGTGAGGACTTTCTTTTTGCTGATAATTTTACTCTTGGGAGCTGTCCAATATTCTATTGCTGCATTAAAATGTAAACTGACTTAAAAAAATAACAAAGGGGATATTATGCAGGTAGCTGTCAAGGGAAGGATTGAAATTTAGTCCTGAAGTCCTGTGTATTGTACCCTGCAATTTTTAATCTGTCCCCCCAAGGTTTATCTCAACACTCACCCATGATAGAAGGAAGGGGAATTAATCAAATAAGAAATGTATTCAGCACTGTTGTGAACTCCACATTGAGTGAAGCCCTTGGGGGGAAATGAGGAAATGTGAGATACTTCTACCCTGAAGCTGTCTAGTTTAAAAGCCAAAAGAAAACATCTATGAAAACATCAAGTCACTTAAATAATATCTGAGAATGTGTTATTGTTTTGTGCTTAAAAGTATAGCATCTAATTGTTCAGAAAACAGAGGATCAGTGAGGTTCAAGCGGTGGTGCTGGAGAGGTGGTACTGGAGCTTAGCCTTGTGTGGGCAGAAGCCAGAGGGCCGGAGAGGTGAGGACATGAATGTGTGAATGAATGACTGCGTCATGTTGCTGGCACTTTGTTATGAAACGTAGAAAAGCGGTAGGAATGTAACAAGAAACAGTGGGAAAGCAGCTCAGTCAGTTGGGGTGTGGGAATGATGGATGACTTTGAAGCTAAGACAAAAATCTTTGAGAAGTGAAGAGCCAGTGAAGGCTCTAAAGCGGAGATATTACGAGAAAAAATTACAGGCTGTCCATGTGCGTAGGGGAGAACGGTCATTCTTAGCTCCCACTGTAATTCAACTCTCTTAGACGTCTTGGCCTAGCCTAGGGACTCTGCGTGGCTGTGCTCTTCTATGGGTAAATGACATGGCAGACATGAAAGTGTTTGTGATTATCCTAAGCATTGCTGTCAACATTGTGGCCACCTTCACAAGTTTTTCTATCTTTGGCCAAGTACTTTTTTGCAAAATTCAATTCAAATAGCTGGCTCAAGCCCTCCTCTGCTATTCCTGCCAGATGTCCTGTCCTTTGTCATACAGCCTTGCAAGCCCTCTGCCCAGCTCTGGTTGACTGCGTCCTTTGGTAGTTTCATCTTTAGTGTCTTAAACACACTTGGTTTGACAGACTCTGGACTAATTAAACAACCCAATGAAACAAACAATAAACTGAATTCAACATTTAAAACCACGGGGAGATTTGATCTAAATGAATATTTAATTTTTGATCTGAGTATGGGGATTTTGTGGCCATGGCCTGAGTTTTCTTTCTTTCAGCGTTCCCCACAGAACATTGCCTAGCCTCAATAACTAATGGCTTTTCTATACGAGTTCTTGACCAGCTGCCCAGGAGGTAGATTTTTGCTTCTTCTAGTGCTGAAAAGTGCCGGCTTAGCAGTTTTTCCATCATGGTCTTCAGCTAGTATTTTCAGATGGCCAAGATGTTATCAAAAATGGCATTTAGTTGGATAGCTTCAATGATTGCCTCTCGTTGACAGCAGGACTGTAACTTCTTGAGCTCAGCTGTGTCTGTTAAAAATCCTCAATCCTGTAAATTCTTTGTGAAGGACTGCTCTGTGTGTTTTGTAAGGAGGGGCTGTGCATTTTCCTCTAGGTTCCTATGTAATGAAGATCCACAAAGACATGACTTTTGATTGATGACTGTATTTAAGAAGCTATTTAAGGAGTCTCAGGTTTCCATGTTCTTTTGCTCAGGATAAGCTTTTTAAACTGCTCTTTCTCAGTAGCTCCACTCTGACAAGGAACATTCTGTTTGCATTTCATTTTTATTTTTAGGCATTTGCAAATGAGCCTACCCTGAAACAGCAATTTGCTTTATCCAGAGGGGGGCAGAACAGTGTCAAAATTCATATATTCATTCCACAAATATTCATCCATCATGGTGAGCCCTGTTCTAGGCACTGGATATATAAGGATGTGTTAAGACAACCCTGATCTTACCCTCAGGGAGTTTACAGGCATGCCGGGGTATGATTAATTATAGTGTGATAATTTCTGTGAAGGAGAAATTCTGGGAGCATTCAGAGTATGGAGGGAGCCACACAGAGTACCTAAGCAAGGGGTCGCATATCTGATTTGCATTTCTAAAAGACTTTCCTAAATCTAGATCTCTGTTGCAATTCAATGTGTGGAAGAGCAATGATGTTGGCTTGAGTTGGAATTAACTGTGGAGATGGAGTGAAGTATCTGTGGTGACAGATAATTAGGAAACAACATGGGCAGGAGTTGGCAATTGAGTGAAGGTGGTAGATGAGGGAGAGGGAAGTATTAAAAATGACTTCAGCTTTCCTGGTATAGCACGTAAGGGGAGGTAGGAAAAATCAGATGTGCATAAATGTGCCAAACTATTTGTAGGCCAACAGGGAGAAGTTACCACCAATCGCTGATTCATAGTAAGCACCTCAACTCCTAATTGTCAATGGCTGTACAAATATAGCTCTCTAAAAGCAGGAGAGCTAAGGAAAAGATGGCTACTACTACTCCAATTTTACTGTCTCTGGTGGCAAAATTAATTCCTGGCATTCCCTTCTCCTGACTGTCCCTAACCCTCCAAGATATGCATGACATAGTCTTTACCAAAACATACTTTAATCATCTGTTTATGAGGTATTTATTTTCTGATGGTTCCTTGAACTTAAGAACTATTATCTTCACTTTAGCATCCTCAAAAATCTCATCTCCTTTCTTTGGTAACTACAGTTGGATTTTCATTTGAGAGGCACCCATCTATCACTCTGAGTTCATGGTAGACTGAAAATTCCCCTTCCCCACATTGCTTGGTCCAGGGACTCTAATGATGGGACTCAGTCTCAGAATTTTAGTAGGAATTATTGAGTAAGAAATGTTCTCTTTCCCCTGATGTTTGCAAAACCAGTGGTTGTCTGGGAGCTGCTAGTGGCCATTTTGCTACTGAATAGGAGATAACAAAGTGGCAGAAACAAGAGATCTAGGGAAAGTTTATAGGGGACATCATTTGAACTCTTGGACAGATTGCTTTGTCAGGTACCAGATCCAATATATTCCTTTCTGTTTTAGTTTTAGTTGGTTTTCTGTCACTTCTGATTGAGAACTTTTTCAAACATAGTGCTCTAAAAATTAAGATCAATAGCCAGAATTAGTGACTGACAAAGATGGTGAAAATTTATTTAGCTCTTACTATGGGTAAGCTGCCATGACAACACCTCAACCTAGTATAATCTCCCAACAACCATGTGGCATAGGTATGATGATCCCCAGTTTATAAGATGACTGAGATTCAGAGCCGTGGCCTGAGGTCACATAGTGAGCATCCTAGGAAAGCCTGACTCCTAAGTCATGCTCACCACCTCCAAAGGATTAAAAATATCCTATTAAAACTGATATGGGTTTCAGAAACTACTTGAGACTCATAGTTCTCTTCTTTCCCAATATCTCTCACATGATAGAGAGAATATAGTAGCAAGAGAAACTCTCACTCCCATACCCTGAGTTAAGTCACATGAATCATTACCCCTTAAAGCCCACCATTGATGGAGTTAGGTGATTATAAAATATCCAGTAGTAATAACTCAATAAGGCAGAGATCTCTGTCTCTGACTTCTGACTGATACCACCCGCTAACTATTTGACATATCAAATTAATTTTTTTACAGGAATATCAAATTTTACATACCAAATTCTGGGGTTCCTGATTCCCAGATGAGTGACTGACTCCCACTTTAATCAATGGAAACTTCAGGTACCTGACTTCTCAAGATTATAATATATAAGAGCTCACGGATGTCTCCCTTTTCCTCTTTCTCTATGTTCCATCCATCAGCAAGTTTCCAGTCCTATATTCAACCTCTATATGGAGACTATCCATGGTCACCCTGGATTTCTGTACGTTTCTAGGATGTTCCAAGCTCTTGTGTATACCATGATATTTGTTCTTGAGGTTCCTTTGACCTCCACTGCTATTATCCTGATCTACTCTTTGGCTTACTGCTTCTCAATTTAGGATACAGCTTAAACCCTAGTCTTTCCAGATCCCTTCTGAACTACTCTGCCTTAAGCATCATTTCTCACTAGTCCATTCACTTCCTGTCACACCATCATTTCTATAGCTCTTATCTTAAACTAGAATTTCTTTTATTATGCATTTGTCTACATTTTTTCTGTTTCTCCCAACAGAATGCAAACTTCTTGAAAGAGGTTGTTTATCTCTTTAGTAGAACTTTGTATTTCTGTACAATACAATGCCTGGCATATTATAGATGCTAAATAATAATGTAGAATGCATGAACAAGTGAGCACTCAGTAATGAGAATGGTGTTGTGAAAGAACTGGATAACCTTTCTTCTTGTCCAGCTCTATGTCATGAGCTTAGTCATTATGTTTTTGGGTTTTACTCTGAGTTTGTCCAAAAAAAAAAAATAGAAGAAGAAGAAGATGAAGGGAGCTAATGATAACCAGTTTGCCCTCCTCAACCAGAAGGATCACAAGGCCTTTAATTGCAAAGAGCAAGGCAGTGCAAATATCCAGGGAAAATCATTAATTTATGAACCATGACAAAGGAGGCAGGCAATCAGAGCTAGGAAGCAACAACAAAAATGGCAGTGTGGGGGCCACAAAAGAGCCCACTTGTAAAGTTTGTACAATAATTTGTGCATTGCAGAGTGAAACGTCTACATTTGTTGTGGCAACATACTCAGCCATGAGAAATTCTCTTCAAGCCTTGTAGAAAATATTTCAGAAGCCATTGTTCATGCTAATGTCTATCTTTTGAGTCAAAGGTTCACTGTTCAGGGTCTTTTCACTCAGCATAACTTTTATGCACAACAAAATTAAATTATTGGGCAGAATAATTACACATAAATGCTGCTAGACTATTAGTCTCCAGGGGCCAATTTTCTAACCATTTGTTGCCATCTGAAGTGTCAAATTGGTTACACTTAGGACATGGGAATACATACAACATCCTCTTCTAAATAGGATATGAAAAGCTCTAATCAGCACCATGGCTGCAAGTGCTGAAGATAGTAGGATATTGCTTTAGTTAATAAAGTGATCTAAATTAATTACATGAATTATTTTAAAGAAATAAAGCATTTCATAATAGAAGTGCCACCTGAGTACAGGTTCCTCAGTTCAAAGATCAATTGCTCTTATTCCCCAGTCTTTCATATTCTCATAGTTTTCCAGGGCCCAGGAGAAAACACACTGGGCAAAAATAGAAGCTTAGGCTTTAAGTCCTCTCTCTATTATTGTCTTATTTTGTGACCTTGGGAAATTCATTTATCTGCTTTGATCTTCAGGATTTTTATCTGTGAAGACAAGGCTGTATTATACTGATGGCATCTTTTAGGACTCCAAAGAAGAAATTTGTATTTAAGCATTTTGAAAGCTGAAATGCCATGCTAGCATAGGACTGTACTCATGTGTTTGTGGATTTTGCCTGGCTAGTGTCATTTCTACTCTTTTGTGAATGGTAAGGGACTCCAAGTTTCATTTTGAAATAGTCTCTTCTTTGTTTTAGTTTTCACTGTTCAGTTTACTCTTAGTAAAAGTCCAGAAGGGTCCACATGACCGAGACTTGGTCAGTTGAGTTTTCTCACCTTGGCCTCAGTGACTGTTTTGGAGATGGGTATGTGAGTTGGAACACGACAACGAGATTTGATCCTCGTATACTTGGAGGGAGATGATGGAAAAGAGAAGACTTTTGTTTAAGGGCATGTAATCTGTGGGAGTGTGAAGCGTGAGGCAGATCAACGAGGTAATGCTGGATTGTAGAGACATCTTTTGAGCCCCTGGATCCAGCTTGCTAGCTCTGACTCTGGATGCTTTATTGAATTCTTGATCTGGGCTGGCACAACCAAAGGAATTAGAAGTTTGCTTTTCATGAGATAAATATGTCATGCTCTCTTGGAATTCACATTTCAATTACATGAGCCAATAAATTCCCAATTTGAGTTAGCTTTTTATTGCGTGTGTTCTCTCTTGATCATGAAAGTTCAGGATTTTATATAATGGATTAAAAAATACTTATTTTGTTCAGATATTATAAAGGTAATGTGTAAAGTGTTTGGCATGTAGTAAGTGATAAATGGCATTCAAGTGGACATTAGTTATTATTTTTGGCCACATAACATCTAAATCTCTTTCCTTTGCTGGGAAATCTCCTGCCTTATTAGTCAGAGTCCATTTCAGAGGCTGGAAATGTTGGCTCTCGATGAAGCAAGAGCATGGACACTTGGCTGAGACTTCACCAATTGGATTTACCTGATACAAACTTTGAATCTAAATATGTTACGCAGTGCAGTACCAATCATCCAGACCTCTTTTTAGTCGCAGTGCTGCTAGTGGTGGCCACTGCCTGTGCTTCTTAGTTGGCAATGGTTCTTTTATTCTTTTTTAGTACCCAGAGGTTTGAACCACTGAGCAACATCCTTAGCCTTTTTTATTTTTTATTTTGAGAAAGGGCCTTCCTTAGTTGTTGAGGCTGGCCTGGAAGTTGGGATCCTCTAGCCTCAGCCTTCTGGGTAGCTGGGATTACAGGCATGCACCACCATTCCTGGCAGAAGCAATGATTTTAGCAGAGCATCTGAAGCCTTGCCCTGGAGTGCTAATGAACTGCATCGAGGTTTACAGTGGTATCTGTGTGCATTCCTCAGGCCATCCTCGAGAAGAAGGGACTCTTGGCTGTATAATTTCAGACATTATTCTTGGAATTTCTTAGAGATTGTGGAAACTACCCAATATCCATTACAGGTACTTTTTTATCTTTAAATTTACCAGAGTTCATTTCTCTTTCTTGAAATTAAGAACTGTCTGATACTGGAGTGATGATACTATAATTTCATTGATGACA
Source organism: Aplodontia rufa (assembly GCA_004027875.1). NCBI lineage: Eukaryota > Metazoa > Chordata > Mammalia > Rodentia > Aplodontiidae > Aplodontia > Aplodontia rufa. The sequence continues at coordinate 14,163 of PVKS010017806.1, forward strand.
GTGGTGATGATAACAACTTGATGCTATAAGAAGAAAAACAATTACTCAGTTCTCAAAGTGGAGAATAGATTAGAGAGGAGTGAGATGGGAAGCTAAGGTTAGCATATGGCTCATCATTACCAAGTGTGCTATAGGATGGTAATGGAAAAGGCGGTGTGTCTCCGGCTCTTCAGGTGGACAGACAGAGTACATTTAAGAGAGATATGGAAGGTGAGACAGAAGATGCTTTCTTCAGCCATTGACTCATTGATAGTATGGAAATCTGAGGATCCTTGCCATTAGATATTACTTTTCTTTGTCTAATCAGAGACATTTGGGCTGCAGGGAGAACAACACAGCTACATGTCATTTAAACTGGGTGAAAGAACAGCTATCGGTAAAGTTCAGGATTGAGTTTTCTCACATGGGTGGGGTGACTTGGTCTCTCTACTTTTGTATTTCCAAGTAGGTGAGTCAGACATTGCTCCAGATCTTTCACAAATGGTAAATATGAAAGAAAAGTGCCCATGGTTAAAAAACATTGCTCATCATAATCTTTGGTGCTTTCTCGCTGTCCCACATGTAAGGCCAGCCTAATGAGTCACTTGTGACCACTCGAGGAGCATCGTTCAGAAAAGGTAATCACTTTTTATTAAGATGTATAAATTTCTCCTTAAATTCATTAAAAGTTTCTGAAACAAATAAATAAAACATAATTGATACAGATCCAGCCTCCTTTCCTTGTTCAGATCATTAAGAAGTTGTAATTGCTTCCCAACCCCCAGGAAGCTCTGGTCTCTAAGAATAAAATGTTAGTGTGTGACTCCCTGGCAATTGCTATTATTCTAAGGAATTAATTTACTCTAATTAGTTTTAAGCCCATTAACAGAAATAGAAATCTGAGCAAGGGAAGGGAGGTCTGAAACAACATTTTTCTCAGCCAGTTGTAAGAACTTTCTATGTGCTTAGCAATTTGGTCTCTGAAAATCAAACCTTGTTAAAAATCAAACACAACACCTATAAATCAGGATATAACTAGTATGACTCCTAAAAGACGCATTAGCTCCTATTCTATTTTCTGAAAGTAAGAAGTAAACTATAATTTTCCTCTTCTAATAGAGATTTTTAAATTGAGTCCCAAGAGACCAACAAGATCAGAGAAATTTATGATATTGAGACTCACAAAAGGCTAGTTTTGCTCAGGAAAAATCAGTTCTTGCATAGGGTGACTCTAGGAAAGACCCTGTTGCCTCAATGAATAGCTACCCAATTCTGAGTTACCTTGACTGGGATTCTGCCATGATAGGAAGAAAGCCCTGTCTTAGAATTCCTTGCTCAGGTCTTTTTTAAATAGAATATTCCCACAGGAGGGCAATGCAGTGTCCTAATTCTCAAGGGACAGCTTGCACACCTGATTGAGCAGACTTAGTGTTGTAGATTGGAGGCTGGTGTGCTGGGATGGAGATGTCACCAGAAGACAGAACTGGTATGGCTGTCAAGAACAGTTGGGGCAAATGGTGGAGGTCATGATTTGTAGGCAATGATGAGATTTTGAAATTTTTGATTGAAAGAGTGACATAATCAAATCTGTGCCACTTGATGGAACATGAAGGATGAATTTGAAGAGGAGAGAGAGAGTGAAGGATGGAAGACAAGTTAGGAGATCCATGTAAGACTTACAGAAGCCAGAGCAGGACAGTAGAAGTAGTAAAGGGGGAATGGGTTTGAAAATGTTTTTGGAATGTAATGGATAAGACTTAGTGAGGGATAGGATGTAGCTAGAGAGACCCTGAGTCTTTGGTCTTGAAAAATTAGAATACTGAGACCAGCTACTGAGACAGGAAGAGAACAAAAACAAACAAACAACAAACAACCACCACCATAAAACACAACCAAACAACCACTATAAAAATACTCCAACACATTCTCAGAGCCTGAGACAATTGATCTGGTTTTAGAAAAAACAGAAAATGCTCATTTTAAAGGTGAAAGACTTCTGAATTTCTATAATTCAGATGCTGAATTTCTGTAAAACAGACATTGGTTAAACTCATGTACCTTTTGAAACAGGTGGGAAATGAATGAATCTGACCAGAATTTAGGACCACTGGATTTAAAGAACATGCACGACATAAAGGGGCAGGTAGTTCCCAGCTCCAGCAAGCTGCCTCTGTGCCAGAATGGGGACCAGGACTGCCAAATCATCCAATTCTTAAAGAGAAACCCAAATAGAAATATCATGGAAAATCTCCTGATTTTTAAATGTTGGCCAATAATTGTATTTTTCTTGAAACTCTGGGTGGGCTAATCCCAGGCAAATCTGCAAAGCATCTCAGGGCCCACTGGTTTGAGACTGGCTGAGCCAATCTGAATTGTTATAGAGTGATACCTTTAGGGAGACACAGCTAAGGGAGGATCTCTGGGCAAGCAGTTATTGAACAACTATAATTTTGCTATAAAAGTGCTAGACTCTAAGGGAGGTAGAAACTTAGGCTACTGTGATCAAGAAGCTGCCAGCCTAGATGGACCAGAGAACAATGTAGCATTGAGTAAGGACTCTCAGCATCTGGTAATAAGGGAAGGGAGATCATAAGAAAGCTGTGGGTCTCACATGGGGAAGGAGAGCTGTAAGGAGGAAGCAAAGATGCACAAAGAACTAGAGACATTTCTCCAAAGTCCATTTCCAAGTCAACAGCTGAAATTCAACAAATTTTATGATTTCTCCAGGAAGGCAAGCCTGAGGTATCTGAGAGCTGGTGGAAATGATTACATTACAAGTGGAAGCTGGTTCCACACCGATGATTGCTAACAGACCATTTTGGACTATTTATTCTATTGAATTTTTAAAGCTTTACCCCATCTCCATGCTAAGCCATTGGTATCTTGCTTAAGAATTATAAATAAATAAATAAATATCCTGATAGCTTTTATTAGGAGATAATACATCTCTAAAACAGATAAGCCTTGAAGCTGGAGCATTTCATCCAGGTTAGTTTATTTAGGATTGCCCAAGGAGTATGAAAAGAGGTTAACAGAACAGTGAGATCTTCATAATAGGTGAAGGTGGTACAAAAGGAAGGATTCATCATTTTCTTTATAACTAGGCTTTGGGGATGTAGCAGAATGTCAAATAGAGTTTTTCCTGATAATATACTCTGTACTTGCTTCTTGATTTCTCATTTTTCTCTTCTCTTTGCTACATTTTCTTATCAAAATCTTAAACAGTAACAGTGAAGACTGTTTTAATTGTTGAGGAATAAAGCAAATAGTGTCTTTGTTCTGAGTTGGTATCAATCGGTTTATTTAAATGAGCTTTTTACTTTTAGAATCAATTTGTGAAGCCCATTTGATCACTTGCGTTCAATTACTGCAGAAGCTGCTTCCAGGTTCAGGTGAGGAGAACTGAGCGTGTTTCTCCAGTCCCCCTTCTGCAATGGAGGACACAAGAATATAACAGCCTCACAGAAGACAGCATGAATTTTTCTGACTGTTCCACTTTTGGATGGATGGCTCTTAAAGAAGGAAGTGTATTCAGAGCTAAGATGCACTGTTTTCCATTAACAGGTAGAGATCTGCTTCTCCTGCCTTTTCAACTCATTTCGGGCATGTTTGGGTGAAAACATGGGCCTCTTCTTTTCTAAGAGCATCACAGGTTCTTATACCTAACACAATTTTAAGGCTGTTGGACTCTTGTCTCTGAGAGGAGAGGGAGGGGACTGACAGGAAGGAAACCACAGCACACAACTCCAGAGGCTAAAACTGGGAATGTCAGCTACCTGAGTGAAGTTCTCATGTGAGTCCTTAAAGCTAAAATAAGATCCCTCCCCAAAGATCCTGTCTTCTCCATTCTAGTGGGGACTATTTTGGTTGAATCCTTCCAACAGTAGCTATAAGTCTCAGTTCCGAGAAGGTCAAATACTAAAGGCATTTAATTGTTTCTTGGGTTGACTATGAAATTTTAGATTCTAAACATTCTTTGGGGGCTAGTTATTCAGGTGAATTCTTGCTTTTCAATTTCCTGTTTCAAAAGATTCTGTTTCCTCCTTCAATAATTAAAGCAGCGAAGTACTGGAGAAATCACAGGATTTTTCCTTTGGGTTAACACTAATAGCTAAATCATACAAATTAGAAAGCAGTGCAATTATCCACATCTCCTGACTTATAAACAACAGATTAGAACCATCTTTTACCCAGGATGGTAAAGTTTTCTTTCTCCTCCTTTTTAAGTCTCAGCAAAGATTGCTCTCTCCAGACAGGTACAGAGAAAATCAAGTCAGACAGAATTTGTTAGTGGTTGGTGCCTGGTAAAAGATAACTCCTAGTTGAATTTATCAAGCACATTGGGGATTTATTATGTGCAAGATATTGGGTTGTGTACTTGGGTGCAGAGATGCATAAAGCACATTACTTGTTGTCGTGTAGCTAATGGAGCAGGAAGTTAGATGTGGAAACAGGAAATTTTAATATGAAGTGCTAAGTGGTAAGGCATGAAGTAATGGGGGACCTTAGCTCAACCTGGAAATCTAGGAAGGGATCCTGTAGAAGATGACATCTGACCTGAGTCATCAGGGCATGGGAGAAGTAGTCAGAAGATTAGAAAGAAAAGGGAAATAAGATCCAAAGGAGCCACAAAGTGAGCATCCATCCATCCAGGGCTTCCTCTGTGCTAAACTTGGTGCCTCACACACATTCTGTCATAGAATTCTCAACATTCCTACAAGTTAGGATTCCTTCGCTCTATTTTATAGGTTTTTTTTTTTAAATGAAGACTGAGAAGCTAATTAACTTGTCCAAGTTAATACTGCCACTGTGTGGGAGAGAGGATTTAAACAGACTTGATTCCAAAACTCACCTGCTCGCCCACTGGGTGTGCTGCTTATTTGGCCTACAAGACACGCACTGGTGTAATGATGATTTCCCACAGAAAACTCTGCTAGGCTTCTGTTATATGAGACATGTATGCACTGTTGGGCAAAAAGGAAGGAAGAAGCCAGAATTTCTCAAGTAGAGATATTAGAAAGTCTTCAACCATTGAAAATTAACAAGAAATTACACAAAAGAGGCTGCAGTGACGAAGCTAGTGAGAATAGAGCAATTGATTCAGTACAATGCCGAGCACATGACTTACCATGAAAAGTTTTGTCTCTGTTGGGTTAACCTGGCCCCACTCTCTCCATCCAGCTGCTGGGCACTCCTTTCTGCTCCTCCAAATGCCTGCGGATCTCTGCACTCACTCTTCCATGTCTAGAGTCATCTCCCTGAGATCTTCTCTTTCCCAACCCCTCAGGAATCAGCTCAAGTGCCACACACTCAAAGAGGCCTTTCTGACCTCCAGAGAGAATGAGCCCAATCTCTCTTTATCAGATTCTTCTATTTTATTTTCTCACTGCATTTGTAATTTTCAGAAATGTCATATTTATTTATAAGCTGTTTGTGTACTGTCTGCCTCCCTCTACTAAGACGTAAGCTCTAAGTGGTTGAGGGTTTGGTCTTGCTCACTGCTGTGTTCCCAGCTGCTAAAATAGTGCTAACTCACACATTCGTGCAACGAGCGTATTTGATGGATAAGATAACTTTGTGAAGTAGAATGAGCACTTATTTTTATCTTCATGTTACAGAAAATAACATGAGAATCTTCTTTGTAAAGTAACATACTCAAAGTCAAATTATGAATATTCCATGTCCATTTCGCATGCCTCTTCAGCTTCCTCATAAAAGTGCTTGTTGTTTTTGTTGTCTCCTGCTTTCTTTCCCTTCTGACTCTCACATTTGGGCATGGATTAATCTGAAGTTTAAAAAAATTCTGTGAAGATTAGTGGTATATGTTCCTCCATGCACTCCATCTTCTTCTGAGTTTCTAGGATAGTGTCCTTCCCTAGATAGAGGTGTCAGGTTGACTAGGTGGCAGTGGAATGAAGGGTAGACTGAATGTCAGAAGCCTATGTTATAACTGTGCCTCCTTCACTGTTTGCTGTGACTTTGGTGACATCTCATCTTCTGTCTGGGCCTGATAAGTGCGGAGACTGAACTCAATGACGTAGGAGCAAATGATCCCTGGATGATTGTTTCAACATGAGGTGTTTAATGATGGAACTGGATGTGTGTGTGTGTGTGTGTGTGTGTGTGTGTGTGGTGTGTGTGTGTGTGTGTGTGTGTGTCTGTGGTGTACTTAGGAAGATGTCAGAATCTGCTAATATAGTTTTTTAATTTTTTAAAGCTTGAACTTAAAGTACTTAGAGTATCTAAGCAGAAAGGAAATTTTGATGGTTTTCAGAGGTCCAACAGAATTCAAAGGAGACTGGAATATCATGCATGAGGACAAGGAAAACTAAGAAAGGAAGAGAGGAAGCATACCAATGGTTCTGCCACTAGAGAAAATGAGTCAAAACACTCTCTACACCCATGTCCACTTACATGAGGTTTACCCCACATGTAAACCTCCACCACATGCCTCTCATTGCTTATACAGGAGTCAACATCTTGGGTAAGAGTACCTGAAACAGGTGGAGGCAAATTAGGAACATGAAACCATGCCAGTTATTATTATCATTTTTATTATCACAATTATTATTATTATTATTATTATTATTATTACACAGGGAATTGAATCCAGGGATGCTCTGGCACTGAGCTACATTCCCAGTCCTTTTCTTTCATATTACTAAATTGCAACCATCCTGACTCAGCCTCCAAATAGCTGGGATTAGAGGTGTATACCACCATGGCCAGTCATGCAAGCCATTTTCACAGAGAACTTTTGACATAAGGAATTGGTTAAGTAGAAACGGGCAGATTGCAATGGTGAAAATGAATATCCAGGAAACGTAGATACAGTTCCTTCAGGAAGAAGCTTCCATGCTCAGGCCTGGGAAACAGAAGAAATTGGTGTTATGAGAATTCAGAAGCTTGCAGAAGAGGCATGGAGGGATGGAGTCCTAGACCTTTGAGGAGAGGGCATTGCTTAGCTGGTACTTTTGAGGGAATGAGATAAGGATGTTTCTAGGTCTGGGAAAAAATCTAGAAAGGAATCAGTTGCTGTTGGGTTAATGTGCAGCTGTCAGGGTGGAGGGCAGCAGCTGGGTAGTAGTGAGAGGAAAATAAGCAAGGGGGAGGAAAAGTCACCTGTCTCCTCCTCTTGCCCTGCAGTTTTCCTTTTGGCAGAACCTTCAGAAAGCCACTTGGTCTGCAGGACCTCAGGCCCAACATTATAAAGCTGGGCAGACAGGGTGAATTGCAGCCAAGATACAGTGGCTTAATGGCCTGCAGGGCACCTCGCCTGGTCACATGGCAGAACTTAGGGCATGTGCTCGCTGCTGGGGCACGCACAGTGAGAATCTGAGCTTTTCTTCCATCACTGTGTAAGTGTTCAGCCGGAATTGTTTCCCCAATACTAACTACCAATGGGGAGAAGTAATTCTCAGGAATACAAGGACATTAGAGAGGGAGTGAGTTCTACTGGGGCAAAATGTCATATATCTGCTATGGCTTCTTTGCAAGAAATGTTTTGGTGGAGCACTGAATGTTGGTATCATCTTCCCTCTGTATAAATATATGGAGTTGACCCTTCTTGTCCTTTTACAGCACTAAAGCTGGTTATTTATGTCTGGCTACAAATTGCAGATGCTCTGTTTAGATGAGGATTATAAATCCCTCATTTTGAACTTTAATTGGGACTAAATAAAGAAAAAAAGTTTGGGGTTATTTTCTTCCATGGTTTGGAGATTTATATAGAGTACTTAGAACCTGTTTATCTCGGCAGGCAGAAAGATAGTTGCTTAAATGGATTTTCATGCTTAGGGTTTCAAAACACAAAGCCCTATGCAGCTTGGAATTTGTTTTGCAATTCTGAGTACACTCAAATTACTATTTATGGAAGGAGGGAGGAAAACTGCTTATAGCAGTGTCCCCCAGCTTCCTCAACTTCTCTGTTTTATGCCTAAGGAGATACACAGAAACACCTAATAGATCCTTGCATTTGGAAGAATTCAATGAGTGATAATTAGTTTACCAGTAGCATTGAATTTCTTGAAAATAGGAACATTGATTCTTTACTGAAATGCAAGTTACTTGCAGATACTTTATTCCTTTTCTTCTAGGTTTTCTAAAACAACTTCAGTTTGTTTTCTACATAGGTTTTGCATTTATGTTTTTATGCTGCTTGACTCAGAAGGCTTAGATAGGAAATTCCTTAAAATTAAAATATTTCATGGATTTCTTGGTTCCAAAGAATTATTGACTGGCTAAACTACAATAGCCAAGAGGAAGGTCAATTTTCTTTCTCCCACTAAAGTTTATTACTGAAAAATAGGTTAAAATTGCCAAGAGTCTACCTTTAAAAATATGTACATATATATGAAGTAAAATTTCAATTATCTTTAGAAGCAAACTTGCAATAATTACATAATTTTTATGTATGTATATATATTTATTCAAAATAAATTAGGTACATATTAATCTGAAATATATTCTTTCAGATAATATGTATCAGAGATATTTTCCAGTTAATTACATGTGGATTTTCCTTTATTTTATTCAGCATAATTTCTGTTAATTTTCAAAAATCCTACCCTGTTGATGGATATTTAAATTTATTCTTATTTTTCTTGCGGCCAGAAATAGTGTTGTAGTGAACATCCATGTATGTGTATCTTCAAGATTGTCCACATAAATTTCAGAATCCAAGACAAAATGAAAATGAGAGACTCCTTGTTAAAAAATTATCAAGAAATTTCAAATGGCAACAGGAGACCATTGAATCAAATGTAGGGCTTTAAGCTTGCTGGCCCTGTGAGGTTGTATAGGTTGTGTATCCATGAAGCCAGACAGAACGTATCTGGTAAAAGAAAGAAAGGCAAGTGAACCAAACGTATATAGAATAGCACCATGAGAAAGGACAGCATAGACACAGACAAGTGTCTGCATGCTCCCTCTCCCAAGTTCCCAGCTCTCCCACAGTTCAGTGAGGCCACAGACCAGACTTAGGCAATAAACAGGTAAGCTGATGTGAAGAGCGGGTTTGATTTCTCCATGTACTCTCAGAAGCCCAGCTCTGAGACAGGGTCACAGGATGGTGCTGTTTGCATCTGAGTGAATATGAGAAGCAGAACTCATGAGAAATCTCATAGCCATGTATCATAACTAAGAACTAAACCTTTGTTATACTAAGCCACAAAAATTTGCTATACAGCATAGCCTAGCTTATTATGATAAATACAGAAAGGTAGACTAAATGCCATAGGGTCGCAAAAGAGCGAGTGCTAACTTCTTGCTGTGGCATCAGGCAAAGCTTCATGGAGGATGATACATTTGAAATGGGATAGGACTGGGAAATGTGGACTTGAGATGTACAGGTTGTGTTAGTTAACTATCACCACATGGAAAACTGCTCCAAATCCTAGTCTCAGAAAAACTACTATCTACTCCATTTTTTATAAGACTATGGGGCTATTAGGTGGTTCTGCCCTTTTGGGGTTTTGGATAATGCAGACTGGGTTTCTCATGGGTTTCTCATGCATCTGTGGAGAGATGCTGGGATGCCTGGGGCGGGGGTAGCTGGTTTAGATTGGCCTTGTTTACATATCTGAGGCTGACTGGCTACTAGGTGCTGTGACTTGGTCCTTTGCATGGTCTTTCTCCTTCAGCAGACTAGCATACATGGTGGAAAGATCCGTCAGATGCAGTGGAATCATACAGGGTCTCTTTAAGTATAGGCTCAAAACTAGCTCACTGTCACTCACATGCCATTCTAACTGGTCAAAGCAGGACACATCTCAAGTCTTGATTTCACAGCATGAGGAAATAGTCTCCATTTCTTGAGCTGATATTTCTGGCACATGGGAGCTACTCAATGTATTTGGGTTAAATATGAGCAATGGACTAGATTGTACACGATTTTTTGAAACTTAGTCCTTGGACTGCTTTACTTCTTTGTCTACCTGTTCCCCTTTATGTAATCTCACCCTCTACTCCCAATTTTACATATCCTGCTCATGTCTGTTCCCTGAAATTTCTCATATACAAAGAACTACTTACTCAATATCTCATTAGCTATCTTTGCTAGTTAGTTTATGTAACTGTGACCCAAAATACCTGCCAAGAGCAACACAGAAGAGGAAAAGTTTATTTTGGACTGACAATTTCAGATATTCTGTCAATGGTGATCTGACTCCATTGTTCTGGGCTTGAGGTGAGGCAGAATATTAGGGTGGAAGGGTATGGTAGGGGAAAGCTATTCACCTCAGGTCAGCTAGGAAGCAGAGAGACAAAGAGAGAGGGTCCAGGGATAAAATATAATCCCCCAAAGACACACCCACAGTTACCTACTTCCTCTAGCCACATTCTACCTGTTTACTGTTACTACTCAGTAATCCTTTCAAACTATTAATCCACCAAATGGATCAATCTGCTGATTAGGTTGCAATTCTCATAATCTTGTCATTTTACTTCTAAATCTCCCTGCATTGTCTAACATGAGTTTTTTGGAGGACAACTTATATCCAAACCATAACTTCTCTAAGAGACAGTTTATGCTTAATATGGGTAAACCCAGACTCCTCATGCTCCTGTCCCTCAGAAGGTCCCTGCCCAAAGCTTTAATTTCAGTAAATGGCAGCTCTATTATCCTGTTTCTTAGGCATAAACCATGCAGTCATCTTGGTCTCCTTTCTTTCTCTGATACTCCACAGTCAGCCAATCAGCAAATCTTGTCATCTTGACTTCTGCGCACGTCCAGAATATGATTGCTCTCACTATCTCCACCGCTCTTCCTGGGTTCAGGTCATCCTAATTTATTTGCCTTGGATTTTGCAATAGTCTTCTCTCCTGTCCCCCTGTTTCTGCTCTGACCTCTACAGTCAATTTTTTCACAGTCTCCAAAGTACTTTTTAAAATACATAGTCATTTTGTGTCACTCCCTTGGTTAAAAGCCCTCAAAAATTTCCCAACTTATTGAAAGTAGAAGCTCAAGTCTTTACAAGGCTTCTAGGACCCTGCACAAAACCATTCTGTTCTTCCCTCTTTTATTCCTCTCTTGAGTTTTTTCACTCAGCTGAAACTGCTTTGGCCTCCTAGTGCTCCCACAATGCTTCAACATCTGCTGCTATGCCTTTGGTTTTGTTTTTCCTTCTGCCTGATAACTGATAACTGCAGTCCTGGCTCCCTTATTTCCTTAAGGTCTCTACCCCACTATCCTCCTTATACCAGTAACTACTACTTGAGTGGCACCTGTAGAACTTTCTCTCCACATCATCTATTATTTTTTTTGTCCATAGCCATTCCAGTCCCTGACATAGTCTATCTTTTCCTGCCTATTTGCTTTTGTCTGATTCTTCTCACTACAACATAAATTCCAGGTGGGTAGGGACTTTATTTTGTGACTTGCTACCTCTGCAGAGCCTAAAAGAGTTTACAAAATTTTTTTTTAATGACTGACTAAATAGGTTGTGATTCTTACAGTGGGGAGAGATTGAATGAGATGATCTCAAAGGTTATAGCAATTCAAATTATCTTTGATACCAATAGGAGCAGAAATTGAACTATTTTAGAACAAGCATGCTTCAGAGCCACTGGTGTCTAGTATCACCACTGTCCCACCTACCTATTCTTTCCACTTGTGCTTAGATCTGATGGTTTTCTCTCTCTTTTTTCTTCTAATTATACTTTCTCCTACTTTAGATTCTAATTTATTTGTCACATTATTGACATTTATGTCCAAATTCTCTTTACAATACTCCAGAGCACTGTTCCTGGACAGCATTTATTGCAATAAAGCTTGTTTGTTTATCAGTGTGATTATTTTCATGATGTCTCCTTTGCTGGACTGTAAGCTCTCTGAGCGACAGGAATCTGGCTGGTTCTGTTCATCAGAACATCCAGACTGGTGCATAGTATCTGGTCCTCAGCAGGCATAAAATATTTCCTGGGGACTGAGCACAAGGCTGTCTCTGCCTTATCCCCCACCTCTCTCTTACTACTGATCTGCATGACCCACTGGCTAAGGGAATTATTTAAAACTGGATAATATCTTCAAAGTCTCTTCTTAGATCCAAGTCTCAAAAATATACACTATGGCTGGCATAAGGAGTTGAAGGGAGGGGAGACTCTTACATCTGATTAATAAAAGCAAACTGTCACAGAGGCCTTTGGTGACACATTAGATGTTACATTAGATATGGTTAAAATTCACAGCCAGATTCCTGGGGTGCTTCTTGGAGTCCATCCTGAGGGCTGTTTTGGGGTTATCCAAAACCAAGACTTAGGGATTTTCTTGCAAGAAAATATAACACAGCAGCCCTGATCTTGGCAAAATCTTCCTAGGAGACAGTGTCATCTGTTAACACCCTAGGAGCAATTAGATTTATTTAACAAAAACAGAACAGTGTTTGTAAAGTAGCTTGAAAGAGTCCGTGGGGCACCTCAAAATGGGTTTTAAAGTAGGTCAGATCAGTTCTGTAGCTCATCCAATTATGATGTGTAGGCAACTGAATTCCATTAGTGACTTGGCTCATGAAATTAAAAAAAAAAAAAAACTGGTTGAGAGTAAACCCTTTGTCTTTGAAAGCTTTAATGTTTGAGATCCTACAAGACCTTCTGAGCCAGAATCCGGGAGTCCATGGTAGGAAGGAAGTGCCAAATTTATCTTCTTCCCTCTCAGTCTTCTCTGTCTGTATATTCTTTCTATTCAAGTCTACACAATGGACTCAGAGCCCTGGAGTCAACAGATCTGAGTTTACATCTGCAATTTGCTACTTGCTAAGTTATTTTGAATGAATGACTACACTTCTCTGGGCCTTATTTCCTCATCTACAAAAATAACAATCATAATAATAGGGAAGACCACATACAATCATGTTAGTATTAAATATAAAGAGTGGATGCAAAGGTCTTAGCAGGTTGTCTGACATTTAAAAATGCACCACAGAGGGGGACAAATGCATCATGGCAGAGAACAGGAAGACTGCACTTTCCAGTTGCAGGGCGGCTGTTAATTAAAGGCACAGGAAAACTGCTTACCAGTGAACTGGGTGACTGAGGGAATTCATAGAAATTCAACATTGGACATTTGGAAACTGAGACCAAGAAATTGCATTTTGAACAGAGGAGAAGAAACAGTGTGCTCACACCAAGCTGGGAGTGAAGGCAGCACTGGGTTGCTACAGAGAAGAAAGGTAACTCAGAGGGAACCAGGAAAATAGTGTATAGATTTGGCATGGAAACACCTGTAGAGTAGAAAAATTGTCTGAACTGATCTGATTCAGAGGCTGCACAGCCAGCTGGTGTTTCCAAAGTGCTCCGTGTTTATAATTTGTTAACACAGTTACGGAGGTAAGGAGCCGTCATGAGGAGGTCATGCTGCTGCAGTAGCCTGGGGGGTCTGAGCAAATATCACCACAATGTCCTGGCCAGTGCCCACTGTGTGGCCTGAGGTACACCTGATGGAATACAATTGAAACAGGCATAGGGAAGATTGTACCAAAGGGAATTAAGGTCAGTGAGGTGGAGGGGACTGTAACTCACTACCCCCGAGTCTGGTGGCTCAGCTGAAGAGAGTCAGGAGGCTGAACAGGTGGCTTGATTCCATTTGAGGACTGAGCCTTGGAAGGCCATATTTGTGGGCTACGGAGTACAAGAGATCTGTCAGGCTCTCCCAAGCCAGGGCAGTTTTTTATCTCACCCTATGAGTGGGATTCTCTGGAGGCATCTGAAATTCATATGCTCAGCACAGATTGACATATGCCCATCCTTTGGGGTATGTTGATCTAATCTTTCTGGACGGATTTTTCTTGACAAATTTCTAAATTTGTGATCAGAGCTGGACCCCAGCCCCTGGCACTTTCCGTTTAAACTGCACCAGCCTGACGCTGGGGAGTATATGGATCTAGTCTATCCAGACACACTTCCCATTCCATCCTGCCTTGTAGTGGTGGTCAGGGAAGCTGAGATCCATTTCAACTGCTTCAGTTCCAGGCACACCAGCAGGGAAGGCAGGTTGGTGAGTAACAAAAAAGGGGGAAGGATTTAATAACCCTCAGCCCTTGCACTAAGAGTTGAATAGCCCAAGTAGAAATGGAAAGACGAGCACTCTGGCATGGGTAGTGAATATTTACCACTGTCCACAGTTTTGACCACCTCAGTGGAGACAATTCTTTCATATTTCATTAAGAAATTTTGTTCTTGCTATATTTGCTGATTCCATGTATATATGTAAATGTGGATGTAATGTATATAATATGCACACACTCACACACACACAGACATACGTTTGAATGAGTATACATTTTATTTATTTTTATTATCCATTTATTATTGTTATTTTCTTCTTCTTTTGGCCTTCATTTTCTACCCTCTGTTGCTTTCTCTCTTTTCACATTTTGAATATTCTAACATATCTTTTGCCTTCCTTTTTAATTTTCTTTTCTCTTGGCTATATTTTTAATATCTTTGAAAACTGCTTAGTATATGTAATTTCTGCTCCCACCATTCATGTTGTTGCAGATATTAGTAATGTGGATATCATAGTTGATGTGTGGTGTTTACCTTAATGCTATATGTAGTTTATGACAGTTTGTTGTTCCTGCTGTTGCTGATTTCTAACCCCATCATTCCTGTTTTTGTGACTATTCACGTTGTAGATGTCATAGTTGGCACCTGGGACTTACTTTGATGCTGTATATTGTTCACAGCTATTGTTGCTTTCCTGTGAGGTGCTGGGGATATTATATGACATTTCCAACTTGTAAGGTAGATATTCTGTTGCTGAACTACACCCCCAACCCAGCTAAGAGATGGTGCACCTTGTTCCACACACAGCATAACCCTGCTCAAACTTTGGCAATAATTTAACAGAAAGAATAGTGGAGAGATAAATACCCAAACAATATCCAGGCTCCAAGTAGGAAGGGCAGGGGAGGAGAATCTCAGGACCCACTTATGGACATCTGTTTCTATAGCAGTTACAAAAACTGTGGACAACACACATTGATTGTTCACATCCCCTACTTGACATAAAGTCTCAAATAGGCCCCAAGAAAATAGTAATAGGTGATTTCAATATACTTCTTTCACTAATAGATAAGTCATCCAGATATAAAATTAGCAAAGACACTATAGAGTTAAATCATACCATAAATCAAATGGACTTAAAAGACTTCTATAGAATATTTTATGCAACAACAAGTGAATACACTTTCTTTTCAGCTGCTCAGGGATCTTTCTCCAAAATATATCATATTTTAAGCCTAAAAGCAAGTTTTAGCAAATACAAAAATAATTCCATGTATCCTATCAGATCATAATGAAATGAAATTAGAAATCAACAGAAAAAACAACCCACAGAAACTTACACATGTGGACATTGAACAGTGTACTTTTGAATGATGAGTGGATCATTGAATTCAGGGCAGCTATTAAAAAATCCTTAGAATCACACAAGAGTAGAAATACAACATACCAAAATGTCTGGGACACAACTAAGATAGTTCTAAGAGGAAAATTTATGAGTTCTTTTACAAAATAAATCTGAAAAAATCCCAAATATATAACCCAGTGATGTCTTTCAGGGTTTCAGAAAAATGAGAATAAACCACTTCAAAAACCAGTAAAATAAAAGAAATAATACAGGAAGAGCTAAAATTAATGAAATAGAGAACAAAAGAGCAATAAAACATCAATGTAACAAATGGCTTATTTATCAAAAGGATAAACAAGACTGATAAACCCTTAGCCAAACTAGCTAAAACAAAGAGGAAATTCAACTCAATAAAATTAGAGATTAAAATGGACATATTACAACATATAACACTGAAATATAGAGGACCATTAGGGGCTACTTCAAAAACTTTTACTCCAATAAATTAGAAAATATAGAAGAAATAGATAAATTTCTAGACAATATGACATATCAAAATTGAACTAGAGGCTATATAAACATAAACCAATAGCTTTCTATCCAGATAACGATTAACCTTAATTTGTATAATGAGTCTAACAGGTTCTCTTTAGTCAAGATCTTATAAGATTGCTTTCTACAGACAAGTTACTTTTCTTTGATGGGTTAAAATGATAAAACTAATGATATTGTATTTATTATTCAAATCTATTATGCAGACTAACTGGATTGCTTTGATTATACTAATGCTTTGCATTTTTACAGCCTAAGAGCTAATCTTTCCAGAAACCTTCTGTTGCTTAAAATTGGCTCTAATGGGATCTTCTGACCCTGCTCAAACTACTTCCCCTCCAAAGTAGGATGTGATCAAATAATGGAGCTAAGCACCCACAATGTGGAAACGAAGATGTGTTGCAAAAATCAGTATATGTTCAAAGGAAATGATTCAGAGACAGGGAAGAAAATCACATGGCATCACTTTTCAAACCCCACCAAAAATAAATAGCTGGACGATTTGGGGAAAATGTTCTTCTGCAAAGTAATAATAAAGCTGTTTCCTTAGACAGAGCTATTAAACATTTCACAATTTGCCTCCTACAGGAATAAACATCTAACTTCCGATTTTTGAGTTCTGCATGTTGGTCTAACAATGGAGTGCTAGCCTGAGAACACGGAGCCCTTGTGTCATCTTGAGAAAATTCCCTCAAGACTGAGAAGACAAGCTAAACAGGGTGATTTGAAACGGTCTGAGTTGGGAAGCCCTCTAAAATTGAGAACAATTTTCTTATGATGAGAGTAAAGACTGAAAGGCTGCAACCCCCTGGCCTGATAGATGTCATGGAAGCTGAGTAGAGATTGCCCTTTGCCTTGGTGTGTCCAGCATAGGCTAACCCAATCTGCATATATGTATTTTGAACCTTTTGTTTTGCTTTGTTTCTTCTCTTTTAAAAACTTTCCTCATCCTCAGAGACTCAGAAGATGGAGTCTTTGAGGCAAAATATTTCTTTTATCTTCCTTCTACGGTGACTTTGAATGAAATCTATTTTCCAAACAATTTGAATATATGTGGAGCAGTAAGCAGGGTAGCCTAGCCTCTTCCGTCAGCTTCCACTAGTATCCTTCAGTAACAAAACAAGATTGAAACAGTAATAGAAAGCCTTCTAACAAAGAGAAGCCAAGGAATGGGGGGATTCTCACCTGAGTTCTACGAGACACTTAAGAACTAATGTTAATGCTCATCAAATTATTTCATGAAATAGAAAGAAAAGAACATTTCCAAACTCATTCCACAAGGCTAGTTTAACTCTGATACAAAAACCAGATAAGGACACTTCAAGGAAAGAAAATTAAAAATAAATATTCTTGATGAACATAGATGCAAAAATCTTTATTAAAATATTAGCAAATTGTATTCAACAACACATTAAGAAGATTGTACATTGTGATCAAGTTGGTTTCATTCTAGGGATGCAAAGATGCTTCAACCTATGCAAATCAATAAATTCAACACACCATATTAACAGAATCACAGATAAAAATCACAAGATCACCTCAATAGATGCAGAGAAGCTTTTAACAAATTTCAAAACCCATTCAGGATAAAAAAAAAAGTAAAGAAAATAGGGATAGAAGGAATTTAGTTTAGTATCATAAAGGCTGTATATTACAAACCCCAAACCAACATCATACTGAATGGGTAAAATCGTAGAGAATTTCCTATAAATCAAAAATAAGATAAGAATATTCACCTTTACCACACAAATTCAATATGGTCCTTAAAATGTTAGCCAGAACAATAGGACAAGAGAAGTAAATAAAATGAATACAAATAGGAAAGGAAGAAATTAAATTATTCTGTTTATGGCTGAATGATCCTGTATTTAGAAGATCCTAAAATCTCTATCAGTAGACTTCTAGAGCTGATAAACAAGATCAGCAAAGTAGTAGGATACAATGTCAACCTGCAAAAATCCATACCTTTTCTATATACCATTTATGAATCTTGGGAAAAAGAAATCAGGAAAACAATTCCACTCCTAATAACTTTGAAAACGTGAGATAAAATACTTAGAAATAAATCTAATGAAACAAGTGAAAGACCTTTACAAGGAAAAATTACAGAATACTGAAGAAAGAAATCAAAGATGATACCAGAAGAGGGAAAGACCTCCTGTGCTCAGGGATAATCAAAATTAATATTGCTAGAATGTCTACACTACCAAAAGTGACTTACAGATTCATTGCAATTACCATTAAAATATCAGTGATATTCCTCTTAGAACTAGAAATAACAACACTAAAATTAATGTAGAAGAAGAGAAGACTCAGAATGGCCAAAGTAATTTTAAACAAAAATAGTAAAGCTAAAAGGTATCACAATATCCAACTTTAAATTATACTTCAAAGCCACAATAACAAAACAATCTGATACTGGCATTAAAATAGACATGTAGACCAATGCAGCCAAATAGAAGACATAGTGACATGTCTGATTCTTGACAAAGGTATCAAAAATCAGTGTTGGAGAAAAGACAGGCTCTTTAACCAAAGGTGCTGGGAATACTGGATATTCATATGTAAAAGACTGAAACTGCATCCCTATCCTCATCCAATGCAAATGTCAACTCAAAATGGATCAAAGGCTGATGAAGTGATGGCTCAGCAGTTACAGTGTTTGCCTGGCATGCATAAGGACATGGGTTAAAGCCCCAGCACCTCATACAGAATAAAGTGTCGGACCAACGAAAGCCACATGAAAAAGTGAATAAAAATTGATTCTTTTTCTCTCTCATTCTCTATCACTGTCCCTCTCACTTAAAAAAAAAAATGGATCAAAGGCATAGGATTAAGACCAAAAAACATGACAACTGCTAGAAGACAACATGGGGGAAATACTCAACAACTTTCTCAATAAGACTCCTGCAGACTGCTTCTGCCACCAGACCACCAGAAGCAGTTACAACGTACAGAAACAAAAGCCAGATGTCACACATATGTAGATCATGTTAGCCTGTGCTGGACGTATGGGAGCAAGGTGCAATCTCTGCTGGTATTCTTGGAGTTTGTCAGGCCAGGGGGTTACAGCCCTTTGCCCTTTACTCTCCACATGGGGAAGTTGCTCTCCTTGTTGGAAGGGCCCCATCTTCAGTCTGTTTCAGAATTACAAATGGTCAAAAATTATATTGAAAAAAAATTCAACCCTTTCTACCTACCAGGGAAATGCAAATCAAAACTACACTGAGATTTCCTCCATCCAGTTAAAATGCCAGTCATCAAGAATATACATATTGGGGCTGGAGTGGTAGCTCAGCAGTTTTGGCACTTGCCTGGCAAGCACAAGGACCCGGGTTCAAACCCCAGCACCACGTACACAACTAAGTGTTGGAGCAACTAAGGCCATGTAAAAAACTAAATAAAGCTGTTTCTCTCGTTCTCTGTCTCTATCACTGTCCCTCTCTCTTTAAAAAAAAAAGAATGCACATTAATAAATGCTGGTGAGGATGAGGGGAGGAAACTTTATACACTGTTGGTGGAAATATAAATTAATACAACTGCTGAGGGAGTTTTGAGATGAGGCCAGATTCTCTGTTCCTGCTGGTGAATGGAATTTGGGCTGACTATAGATTTCAGCAGCCAAACTAGCCCATTTCTAGTGTCTGCAGCTATTCCCAGTTAAAACTGGGAATTTGGACTGGCTGCAGGTCTCTGCAGCTGAAGCAGTGTTAGTAGCTCCCCAGCTAAGAGCTGGGTTCTCCCCTGCTATTGTTGAGCAGTACGCGTCAGCTCTTGGTGTGGAAGTACACTCCAGGAATTCGATGCCATCTTCTTCTGGGTTTTTGTCTCCAAATTTGAAGAATAAAATCCATGGACAATCATGGAAGGGAAAAGTAAAAGGAGTAGGAGTTATTTAAGGAAGGAGAGCAGAGTCTCCATAAGGCGGAGGGGTACCTGGAAGAAGGACACCATCTTCTTTCTGTGTGTTAGGCTAGGTTTGGGTATGAGCCTTGATTGAGATTCATGTAAAGCAGGCATTGAGAAATGCACCAACATCATTGGTTAACTTCTGTGTGAAACAGGCATTCACGCTAAGCACCAGTCATTGGTTAAAATCTATGTAAAACAGGTAGCAACTCTTTCCTAGTTCCCATCTGTGTCCACCCCCACTTCTTAGTTTTCTGACCCTGGGACAAAGGAGTTGCTCCCACAGGTGAGCCTGATGGTCTTTTGCATTTGAAGGCCCAATCTTCTCTACCAGCTAGCTTCTAGGTATGGTTGAATGGGGTCCATTGTCCTGACTACCTAGCCATTCACTAGCTCTCCTAATCTCTCCTGACTACTGCTGTGAAAATTGGTATGAAGTTTCCTCAAAAAAACTGGGAGTGGAATCACCATGTGATCCAGTGATTCCACTCCTTGATATTTATTCAAAAGAATTAAGGTCAGCACACTACAGAGATGCAGGCATACTGACATTTATAGTAATCAGCGCTGGTTCCATGGCTTGGCTATTGTGAATTCTTGCCAGCGTTGGTGTCCCTCAACAGATGAATACTTAAAGAAAAGATGGCATAGCATTTTATACAGTCTGAAGAAGAATGAAATTCTGTGATTTGGAGGAAATGTATGAGAGCATCAAGTCAAGCAAAGTAAGCCAGACTCAGTCAAGAGTTGAATGATTGATGTGTGAATGCTAGAGAAAAGTAAAGGGTAGGGGAGAGGGAGTTCATGAAAAAAGAAGAGGAAGGGTGGACAGGAGGGCTAGAGAAGGTATTGGTGAATTAATTTGTTCAAATTATGTGTAAGAAAAATGTGCACAATGAAACCCACTACTCTCTATAATTATTATGCACCAACAATAAAAATGATAAAAGATTAGGAAATGCAAAAAAAGAAAGGAAAATGAACCATAAATGTTGATTATTGTCACTGATGCTGGTTTGCTGGAATAATAAATAATACATTGGTCAAAATGGACCTTGTTCCAATCTATTATTAGCATCTGTGGAGATTTCTCAGGAGGTCACTTTTGGGAACTCATGAGAAGCCTCTTAGTTCCCCTAGCTTCCTCTGTTGCTGGTTCAGTGGAGGTCAGGTTCCTGTTCCTTGGGGTCCAAGAATGAAACTGAGGGACCCCGAGGCAAGTGGAGGAGACAGATTTCATTTAAGAAAACAGTAGGGAGCAGAATACAGGCAGCACAGAGACTTCTGGTGGGAGCAGAGTCAAAGAGGGGGTGTAATTTGTCCTCCTGTAGTTTCAAGATTTCCCCCTTCCATGACCATTGCTTTCCCTCCCCATGCTTAGTCTTTGATCTGTGCCTGGGAACATCTTTATCAGCAGAAGGGTGTCTGTGTCTCATGAACACATTTGTTAGCAGAAGGAATGTAGCTAGCTCCTTTGTTTTTTAGTAGAGGGGGATGTCAAGTTGACATGCTTATAGGACAATTTTCCCAAAATTCCATCTACACTGACTGCCTGACTTTTAAAGTCTGCCTTATTGTTATTTGGAATTCTCCCTATATATTACAATTGAGAAACAAATGGATAACACAGATCATTCCTTGTGGTTTGGATCTTTCCAGAGTATTTCCCCCAGAAGTCAGATTCAGGTTCTGTAGCTATTTAGACATTCAATTCATGTTAGTGCTTGCCACTTAAAATGTGAGTTGAAGCCATTTTTATCTGAGATTTCTTCTCCACTCCTCCCCGTTTTCCATCTTTTCTTTGCCAAAATGAAAATGTAAAGTCTGAAGGAAATGTTGGGTATTTTTATATTGATCCAGAGAGATAATTTATTTCTGTTTTAGACAGCATGGATGTTTGGGCTAGACATCACTGGGAGACACAAGAAAATTGGAAACAACCCTGCAGGCAAACCACAGGATGGATAGAAAGGTAGCTTTTATTTCTCTCCCCTCTTCGGCCAGCTCTCTGGATCTGAATGAGGCCTCCTCTTTTGCAGTGAGATGTTTTCAGAAAACAATCACCACATTTAATTCAGAGAGGGAAGGATGAAGGAATGGGTAGGTCTTGAACTGAGGCTCAAAGTAAAATCATCATGATGATGATGGGGCTCCCAGGGGCCTTGTGTTTCTGCTTCTGGTCTTCAAGAGAAGCCTGGGCAGGGGCTGGAAGGTAGTTTTCTTCTTAAATTTTTGCTGAATTAATGCTCCAAGCATGGGAGGCAAAATAGGAGGAATGTACTCTGATTTACAAATGTGACGTATCAGAAATTTAGGTGCATCATATGTTAATTTTTATTCATTAATTCTACAAATACATACTGAAGATATACTACTCATCAGTCCTTTACATACTTGGAAATACTGTAAATAAGAGAATAGTTCTGTCAATTTTAAAAAAGACAACTTTTCTGACATCACAAAGGAGGAAATAATGATGATAATTATAGTAATAATAAAGATGTTAGTTACAGATTCTGCGAGATTCTGCTAAGGATAGGTATTGCTAATAGGGAACGTTTTCAGTATTTTCTGTAGCCAGGGGCTATTTTTGATATAGTGATCATAGGAGGGTATCATCTTTGACTACATCAAGAGAAGCTAAACAAACCTTAAACTTTAATTCCATCAAGAAATGTGTTCTTATAAGCAGCTCAATTCAATGCAGCCAGTGATCTTGAATTGTGACAAAACTCTCTCTCTCTCTTTTTAAGAGTTTTACCTTTAATATTTTATTAGTTTTTTTAATGGAGTTGTTTAATTTTTTTATTTGTTTTTGTGGCCCTGGGGATCAAACCAGGGTCTCCTGCATGCTAGGTAAGCACTTTACCACTAAACCACATTCCAAACCAACTCTTTCTCTTTTTAACACCCAATTTGTCTGGTCTTGTTCTCTGATGTTTTCTTGTCCAGCAAGCAGCAGAGGAGGGAATATAATATACTACTTTTTCTTCAAGAGGGTACCTATTTCCTAAAAATGTTTGAATAATATAGGGCAAATAAATATCCAAAATCACATTCTTGCTTCCCCCTATTAAAAATAACTCCCTTTTCTTAGTGTATTTACTTACTATAAAAATCTTGTTCTTTTATTCACAATAGGCAAGTTATGAAATCAGCTTGTGTCTATCACCAGATATTGGATAAAGGAAATGTAGTATAATATTGTTCACCCATAAAAAGGAAAGAAATCCTGTCATTTGTAACAACATGGCTGAACCCTGAGGACATTTTCTTAAGCAAAATAAGCCAGGCACAGAAAGACAAGTACCACAGAATTTCACTGATATGTGGAATCTTAAAACATGGATCTCCTAGAGCCAGTGGAATGATGGTTACCAAGGGCTGGGTGGGGAGGGAGATGTTGAACAAAAGATACATACAAGAATTCAGTTAGGCAGAATAATTCAAAGCTCTATGGTACAGCATGGTGACTACAGCAAATAACTGCATTTCATTCTTGAAAATTGCCAAGAGAATAGATTTTAAGTGTTCTCAGGAGAAAAATGCTAAGTATGTGAGGCAATGCATATGTTAATTAGCTCAACCGAGCCATTCCACCATGTATATGCATTTCAAAGCATCATGCTATGCACAATAAATATGCACAAATTTTTATTTGTAAATTAAAAAAATAATTGTGAATTCTTTCTTTGCCCTTTGAGAAGTAAATCTTTCAAAAAACCTCTTGCTAGGTTTATAACCTACTAATGGCTTTCTCAGGAAGCTAGAGCCATCCTTTTGAAATGGGGACCTTATGTAAGTTTATAAAGCAAATATCCTGGTTTCTCAGTTTCTTTGGGAAAGGTAGGAGCTAACTTCAGTGGGTACCATTCATCAAATTGCAAAACTATGACCTGTCATAGAGATATGAGCAGTTTATCTTTCTTTTGCATGAAGCCAATTAACTAATAGGCGGTCACCCCAATTACCAGGTGAATTTAGAATGAACTGCATGTGACAGATCTTGCCGTCAAGTCCTACTTGTATGGAATGGGTTATATATCTGCTTGGCTATAAAAAGGGTGAGATTTCTTCCTGTCTTTCCAATCCCTTAATGGATTGCCGGTGATGCACACCACATTCTCATCTAATGCTGATTCAAAAATAAAATTGTTTTTTCTCTCTTCTACCGTTGTGGAGAGATTTTCCTTGTTGGGAGAACATTTTGTGTTTTGCTTTATTTCCCAACAATAACAAAGATATTCCCTTATTGGGAATTTCTCTATTTGATTATAATCATACCTTTTTACCAGAGAGGTTTTTTGAGTTACTGCAAGTTTGATATAAAGTGACTCTTGAGGTCCACCCCCTTTTGAGTCTTTTCTTCTGATGAAACCTTATGTGGAGCCTCGATGGTGAATGGAGAGGAGAGAAGCTGTCTGAGCTGAGCAGGTGCGGTGGGCTCTGAGCTGGAGTCCTGCACACACCATACCTCAAGCTGCATCCACTCGGGGGTTCAGGGAAACCTGGAGCTCTTCAGACACAGCACATGATAGCACCATGGAGCTCTTCTATGCCCCTCCTACCTTCAGTTCCATTTTGCGTCACTTTCATTAGGGTTCTTATTTAAACTGGAACATAGTCAAAAACCACAATTTGTGTGAGTCTTGTCAGAGTATAAATGCCTTCCATTCAATATCACAACCTTGTTAAAGAGGTTTTTATTACCCTTCTCATTTAACAGAAGAGGAAACAGAGGTTCAGAGAAGCAAAATGATATGCAAATGACCTTGAACACATTTTTCTTTCCTTAATCCCTACACTGTATTACAGTAGTTGGTCTATTTTGTCAGTTGCTGCTACTTCTCTGTGTGCACCTGGAGGGCAGACACATGATTCCTTTATTTGGTGCCCATTTTGCCTGGTGTGCTAAATATTCATAGAATAAATAAGTGCATGTACCCAATGTCATGCAGTGGGGAAAAGCAAAGCTGATGGGAGAATCCCTGTCTGTTTGACCTTGGTGTCTCTATTCCTTGTGCAGCTTTTGAAGGACAGCTCTACAACTAGCATATGAACTAATGGAGGCTCACAGAGTGAGGGGAGAGAGAGAATGAGCCATCTTTCTTGCATAGGCTAAAGTTCCCAATCTATCATACATTTTCACTGTTCCGTGTTTGCGCGATTACTCAAAGTGGATGAATCTGCTGCTCGGTGGTACTAAAGGATGGTGCAGAGAATGTTGCATTTAATTTATCCTGCCAGCCTTCACAGATCCTGGAAGTCACAGGTGCCATTGCTGATATTTAATCCCCTTTGAATCAGGGTGGCTGCCATCTACAAATGCGACAGCTGGGTACACACATTTCTCTTGGTGTTAGTGCTGTGGCAGTTTAAAAGACCAACCTTGTTCCTAAAAAAGATGCACTGTCCTAATAAAAAGGATCTAGATTGATTTAACTTTCCTGGAAGCTAACATTGCGCTTATGAAGATGCAGTCTCTGGAAGGGTTTGCTTTGGGGTGAAAGTGTTATATCGCATGCAGGCTTTGAGTCTGGTAGGTCTGGGTTTGAATCCTGGATCACTTTCATCGTTTAAATGATACTGGTAATGGACCCTATCTTACTGGCCTTCAGTTTCCCCATCTGCAAATCAAGGATAATAACATTCATGTCATAGGGTTTTCAAGAGGATGAGATGAGATGGGGCATGTTAAGGCTTAACGCAGCTTCTGGTACATAACAGAACAGATGTGAAGGTTTTGACTTTGACCCCTTAGATCTAGCAAAGGTGTTTAGAGTCTGCGCAGGAGGATTGGGCAAGCATTCCTGCCATGAGCGAGGCATTTCCTCTCCATTCCCTCTGCTCTTTGTGGGAACAGAATCAGGCCCAGGAGGGATATGGCCAGCAAGGAGAACCCCCCTTCTTTAGACCTGCCACTGTAGTGGGGAGCAAATGACTTACCTTCAACATCTTCTGCCGCTTTTCTTTCTTTCTTTCTTTTTTAAGGACACTAGATAATATAGTATATTTTACGCACACAAGCCATTCTGTACATAGGACATTGGGAAAATACAGTATCCTTTCATAATTATACAAACTTCTGTGACCTGTTCAACAATTAATTTGAAGGAAAGGAGAAAAACACTTCAGTTATGTTACATTCTTGACAATGTGTTGTTGCTTTTGCAGGACATGGCTTATTTTGACATTGTTGTTGTTTTTGCCCTTTGAGAATAATATAGCTTCTCACGTCATGTCTGATATTTTGGATTGTAATAAGTCCGGGAATATTGCGCTTTATTCCTCTGGATGGTTTCTCTTTACATTGCTTTAGTTATGCCAAGCATATGTCTCTTGAAATCCAACAAGTTTTCAAGTTCTTTGTTCTTTGTTCATAAATTTGTAAATAATCCATTTATTTATTTTGCAACCTTGTTATCTCTCTCTGGATTCATGTTTATTTTATTTATTTTTTATTGAGAAGTTGAGTGGTTGTTCAATCATAAATGCATATAAAGTAACAATATGATATGCATTTGATCCTGATGCAGTATCACCTCACATCACCCACACCCCAGACTCTTGATTCTTCTATGTTTCCTCTCTGTAATAGGTATAACTGTCCACACACACACACACACACACACACGTGGGTGCACGCACACACATGCACACACACATATATATGATTGTGAATTTTCCAGAAATAAAAGATTGCATAAGTATTTGGCTTCTTTGGTGGGGTGGGGGTGGTAAAGAGTAGGATACATTGTTGATTGTCTCCCTACATCCTTCCCTATCCTCCCTCCCTCTCCCCTCCCTCTGCCCGGTCCCTCTCACAGATCTATGGTAGCTCTAGATTATGTGTTGTTTTGACTTTGGTGAGTCTAATACATGAATTCATCTACCTTTCACCCAATCCTAGGTTTTGCTCTAGGTTCCACAAATCAGGGAAAACATTTGACCCTTGAGTTTCTGGTTTTGGCTAACTTCACTCAGCATGATTTCTTCCATTACCAAACATTTACTTTCAAAGGCTGCAATATCATTGTTTCTAATAGCTGAGTAGAACTCCATTGTGTGTGTGCGTGCGTGTGTGTGTGTGTGTGTATGTACTTAGATCTATTCATCCAGTGAGGGGCATCTGGGTTGGTTCCATAATTTAGCTGTTGTAAATTGAGTTGCTATGAACGTTGATTTTGCTGTGTCACTGTAATGTACTGATTCTAGCTCTTCTGGGAAAATACCGGGAAGAGGGATAGCTGGGTCATATAGTGGATCTATCTCTAATTTTTTGAGGAGCCCTACACTGCTTTCCAGAGCAACTATACCAGTCTGCAGTTACACCAAC